>JAFMSR010000012.1:20319422-20341767 GCA_022818135.1 Saxidomus purpurata | reverse complement strand
CCAATCATTCAGTCAGAGCAACATCAATTTCAGTGATGTATCAGGGGGGTGTGGATAACAAACAAATCTGCAAAATTACCAAACATAAAAATGAGGAGAGTTTAAAGCATTATATTGATGGTAAGACATCTGAGCAAAAAAGGCGGTGCTGTACCTGTTCTGTCTGGTGCATTATCTAGTACAAAACTTGTATCAGGTACTACTGAACTAAAGTCAAAAGTACCAGTAGTCACTCCTGAAACTTCAAATGAACCTGTAGTTACATGTCAGAAGCAACCATGTAAGACATCAGGCAGCAGTAACTCTACTGTTGTCAGTTCCATCAGTTCTGTTGATCAACAGGAATATGATAATATCATACCTGTTCAGCCATGTAGCACTAACAGTAATCCATATTGTACTGTTCAAGAGCAGTCAAATGCAGGCAAATTGGCAGGGTTTGAAGCAGTTCAAAATATAAAGCAGTCAGAAAATGCTGCTGCTAGTTATTCACAGAACTCTATATGTTAATATGCAAATTATTACTATGCCCTTTGTTGGCCCACAGAATTTTTCATTCAATGTCTCTGGTGGAGTTTGTAACTTTCATTTTCACTATGACTCTCAGAAAATGCAAGGTAACTGATGTTTTCATTTTAAGGTGAGCACATGTTTTCTCATGTTCTGACATCTACAGAATCCAGGGGATGGTTGGTGCCCTTACCCGTTGTTTCTAAGTTCTGAAGATTAAAAGATAGACATGTAAATGAATTTGGTTTTATTAACTTTAGCTGCTGCAAAGTTTGAGATATGAAATAAATTTGCTTTAAACTTAATGTGTTGAGAATCATTTATTTTTCATTTCAGTAACAGACAAGGTGCAACTGCTGCAGAAAAAGAAAATATTGTTTTTATTCTCAGCTTTGCCAAGACGTCATACTGCCCAGTTAACCAATCACATTCATTTCGCTGTTCGGTTAAAGTGAACTCTCTTTAACATAGACTCATATACAAATTTAAACCGACAGAAAAAGCTTTTAACAACATAAAGCCGTTTAAGCTATAATACCCATAATGCCTTGTGCAAGTCAGGTCTGATTTTGTGCACTTGTTATATGTATTATCTTTTTTAAGGATACTTCGCGTGATAAATAGAGGATAATTGTTGGTTTCGGTGTAATATCACGTTATAATTTCACCGAGTGGGCACCAAAAGTGATATTTTCACGAGTGGCGCAGCCACGAGTGGAAATAACAAATTTTGGTGTTCACATGTGAAATTATCGTGACATTACATAGATACCAACAATTTTTCTGTTTATTTTATGTTTAAAACTCTACTTTTGTTGGGTTTATTTCAACAAAATGTTGAAAATTGCGGGAAACATCATCAGAAAGCATCGCAAAGATGACGTCATTTTAATGATGTCATCGTTATATAGTTTCCGGCATTCAATACTCTCGGAATACTTTTTGACGTTAATCCGGGTAACAGATTTTGATAATTTTCACTGAGTGGCCAGTGAGTTTATCGGGAAATAATTCACCGTTAAACTTCGATAAAAAGGTTGATTTGTGCAGGAAAATACGAATGTTGCAAATCCATGTGTATATAGGTCTGTGATTGCAAGTTAATGAGGCGAGCAATCACTTTTTCTAGTATCTATCATTTGTCTATTACTTATCAGTTCCCAGATATGCGAAGCCGCGTGAACAAAGTCAAGTCCATTCTGAATAATTGCGCAAAATTCTTGAAAGTTTTTTATATAATTTACTTAAAATTTTTTACGTAAAGTATGTGTAATTGATACAACTTACGCAATAGACTAGAGCGATCCCAAAGATGTAAACGTTGATGTGGACTTTCATGGTGGAAGATACCGGAATTCCCGAAAAGCACTGTCAGACTTCATGACCATATTCATACCAACTCCTTCTTCCAGTATTGTACATGGCCCTTTTTGGGGCATCGCATAGTAACCTGATATCGAACAAAAGCCCAAGCAGTTATCAATCCATTCTTTTGACAGAAAAAATATGACACAATTAGAAATTACAAGGTGAAGCAAGGTCAATTTCCTTTAAAAAAGTTATGTTAAAATAATCTTCAACTTTAGAGATAAAGCTTTCCAATTGTGCTGCATTTGAATCCAAGATACACAGGCCTGTCAGACAATGCCATTCAATACGGACAGTTTTTTATCGCGGGCTTTCTATCAGTAAATATTAAAATCTGTCAACAAAAAATTGTTAAAGAAGCTTATTTGAGTAACGGCAGTCAAATAAATTGTTTAACTGTTACTGCCAGTGGTCGCGAAAACTGAATACTATAGACATATTAGTAGCGAGTTAAGCAGGTGTACATACCTCTTACAAGGAATTTCGCCGTCATATATCTGTAGAATCACCATATCACATAATTGTTTATCCTTTCAGTTATTTTACCCGGACATAATCCTTGAAACTGTATATTAAATATTTTAACTGCACAAGATTCAACATGGCGGATCAGGTCAAATATTGTAAGGCCCCGGACACGCATAACTAAAACACGTATCCATAACGACACTAGAGTCGGCTTCCTGTGCTTCCACCTATGATACATTTAAAAACAACTCTAGTGACTGATCTTCTCAAAAAATTGATTTTTCTGGGGGGTTTTATGCTAGAATAGCGTTTACGCACGTTTTTTTGGTGTTATAACATCTGCAGAATCCCTCGGGATTTGTTGGTGCCCTCGCCCTAACGGGCTCGGGCACCAACCATCCCTCGGGATTCTGCAGATGTTATAACACGAAAAAACGTGCGTTAACCCTACATAAACAATTACTTTATAATGAAAAAGCATACAATCATTTTGAGCAATTATATAACTAGAAAATATTTGATCCGAGGGTCAAAATTTGAACAATCTTTGAAGAGGTTCACTAGCCAATGCTATATGCCAAATATCAAAGCTCTAGGCCTTTTGGTTTCAGAGAAGAAGATTTTTAAAGTTTTTCCTACATAAGCCTATGTAAAACTAAGTGACCCCCTGTGCAGGGTCAATTTTGATCCGGGGCTCATAATTTGAACAATCTTGGTAGAGGTCCACTAGCCAATGCTACATGCTAAATATCTTAGCTCTAGGCCTTTTGGTTTCAGAGAAGAAGATTTTTAAAGTTTTTCCTATATATTCCTATGCAAAACTAAGTGACCCCCGGTGCGGGGTAAATTTTGACCTGGGGGTCATAATTTGAACAATCTTGGTAGAGGTCCACTAGACAATGCTACATGCCAAATATCTTAGCTCTAGGCCTTGTGGTTTCAGAGAAGAAGATTTTTAAAGTTTTTCCTATGTATACCTATGCAAAAACTAAGTGCCCACCCCCACGGGGTCAATTTTGACCCGGGGGTCATAATTTGAACAACCTTTATAGAGGTCCACTAGACAATGCTACATGCCAAATATCTAAGCTCTAGGCCTTGTGGTTTCAGAGAAGAAGATTTTTAAAGTTTTTCCTATTTGTTGCCATAGCAACCAGAGTTCTGCATGGAATGGAATTCTTTGAACAACTTTGATAGAGCTTCATGCAAGGAACATCCCTGCAAAGTCTCATCAACATTGGCCCAGTGGTTTCAGAGGAGATGTGGTTTGAAGGAAATGGTGGACAGACAGACGTACGACGGACGCCGGACGGAATGCGATTCTAATAGCTCACTCTGGCACTTTGTGCCAGGTGAGCTAAAAAAACAATGGCGTTGCAGCTTTAATTAAGGTGGTATGCTGGCTTCTGTGCGCATGCGCCAAATGCCTGAAAGCGTTTAAAGTCGTAAACATGAAATCATTTTAAAACCATAAAACAAAAGCTGTTACCTTCATTTACATCGTATGAATAAAGATATTTGAACTATTTTTGACAATATTCATGAAATAAATGTGTCGTGGAATGGGAAAATCCTGTGTATTGAGGTAATGACGTAACATCACAATCACGCTATAAAGTGCGCGGAAATATACGCTCAGCTTGTAGTCTGACGTCCAGTTTTCACGTTACCCATATTATCTGATTTCATGAAAATTATGGTAAGTATTTCTATGATGTCAAGACAAATGTATCTGATCCCATTCAGTCGTTGAATGATAAGAGGGTAAGTACAGAATTTAGACAATTCCCTTAGAAAAAAATCAATTGGAATTATTCCCCTTTGTAAAACCATCGTTTCCGGAAAAAAAGTTTAGCGTAAATTTGTATCTAATTTGAAGCTGTTACGTCGAGATGTTCATATTTAACAACTTCTGGATATACAATTTCAGGGTAAGTTGTTAATCTATAGTTTTAACTGTCAGTTGGCCTTTCTTTCGAGATATTGAATTGTGGTGTTAACCCGGAAGTAATTTTAATTTGTGAAGCAATCGTCTGTTTACTAGATAATGGTGGAACATTCAAAATGATGAAGTGTAGATTTAAATCAGATCTTGAGTATTTATTGCCCTGTATTTTTAAACATGAAAAGTCCTTTGTCACTCAGAATCAGTACTTTGCTCAGTTTAGCCACAAATTACTCACAAAAGCTAACTGGTAAGCATGGAAGAAATATTGCAGTTTCATTACCAAATAACACACATACTGTATGCCTCTTTCATATAACTTCAAGAACCGTAGGAGTATATCTGACTGTAGTCGTACAACATACATAATTTACATTGGTTATTTACTTACATGTTTTTAGTGCTATTTGTAAGATAGAAAAAAATATTTGTACTATGCAGGATTCAAACAATGAACCATTAGTTAGCTAAACGGACACTTTATCACTTCACGACTTACAAAGGGCATATTAATATTAATTCACTTGCTCTCGGACTCTGTCTCGGCAGCTATTTGCCTTTAACGTGTTTAGGTTAAAGTTAAAAGCCAACTCTGAACTCTGTCAGTCAAAAGTGCAACAGTTATAAAATAATCAACCTGGCACATGTATTCTGGACCATGTGGTCACTAAAATCTACTCCAAAATACAAATTTAGACACTATAATACAGCAGTTCTTTCCAATATCAATGTATTTAGCAGCCATTCAATGTACTTCATCCCTTTCTTTACACATTTTACAAAAAGATTGTGTTTCTTTAGCATGTTTAGGCAAATATTTCTATAACCTTCACTTTATTATCCTTGCTAACACTTAATAAAAAGCTCAACCAGATTTATTATATTATGTATGATACATGTATCATGTAACATCCATTTTCATTCAATAAGTTAAGTATTGTATCTTATTCATATGTTATATTTATATTTTTCAGGAAACAGATGTTTTACCTGACATATTGGGACAATATCCCTGGTTAAAAATGGAGTTATTAGTTACATCCAGTATTACATGGGGAGAAGTCTGTTACTTCAAGTTATGACTCCTGAGTGGTACAGAACAAAAGCAACCCAGTCCTCTGGAATGCAATCTGTTGGATTATTTAAGGTATGTACATGACAACTAAGTGGCATCAAGTATGTAGCAAAACATTCATAGCTGTTAATTATCTACTTATAATATGTTGACTTGTTTTCAATTTCCTTTTTTCAATTTTCATACTAACATACCATATGTACCATGTCATTTGTTCCAAAGTCCTGAGATGGTGAACTTAATTATATATTTATTTTATTTTATGCTTGCAAAGTTATATTCAGGCATACTTATCAAGATGAACATACATTCTTATATTTTGAAGAGCAAAATATAAGATAACATTTATTAGAATGCATTATGTTGTGATTTTTTAAGATAACAAGAGCTGTCAGTAGGACAGCGTGCTCGACTTTTTTAGTGCTTGCCAATAAAACAAAACTTTGACAGTTAAGGGCACACAAGACTTTAACTAGGAATTTATAAGTACAAATCAAGAAGAGTTATCTTCTTTTGCTTACAGATAGGTCTTATGATGGTACGTAAGTACTCCAACTTTCAAAGTAATATCTCAAATGGTTAAGTTAACAAGTGGACAAGAAAGAAAATTTTAACTGAGTTTCTAAGTCAAAAAGGGCCATAATTCAAATAAAATCCTTGACAGAATTACATTCTCCTGCCCATGTTTGGGAATCATGATGGTAAACAAGTATTCCAACTTTCAAATTAATATCTCAAACAGTTCAGTCAAAAAGTGGACTAGTACGAAAAACATAACCAAGATTCTAAGTCGATAAAAGGCCTTAATTTTTAAAACAAATCCCTGACAGAGTTACCTTCTCTTGCGTACAGATGGGGGTAATGATGTGAAATAGCATTAAAAGTTTCAAAGCAATATCTCAAAGGGTTAAGGTAATAAGTGGATTTTACCCATATTCAATGTATTTTCTAAGTCAAAAAGGGGCATAATTCTGTCAAAAACCTTGACAGAGTTATGTCCTCTTGTCTGTTGATGAAGGTCGTGATGGTAAACAAGTATGGTTAGTTTCAAAGCAATACCTCCAATGGTTTTGAAATAAAGTGAGGTGGTACGAAAAACTTAACCAAGCTCAATACACTTTCTAAGTAAAAAAAGGGCCATAATTCTGTCAAAAACCTTGACAGAGTTATGTACTCTTGTCTGTAGATGGAGGTTATGATGGTAAACAAGTATGGAAAGTTTCAAAGCCATACCTCTTATACTTTTGAAATAAAGTGGGGTGGTACGAAAAACTTAACCAAGGTGTGACGCCAACGCCGACGCCGACGCCGACACCGACGCCGACGCCGGGGCGAGTAGGATAGCTCCCCTTTTCATAGAAAAGTCGAGCTAAAAAGTAATGATTTATATGCAATTCTTCCTCAATTGTCTTCATTTTAGGCTTGCATCACAAGACTCTGAACAACTTGATGGCTGGACTTACCAAGTTTTCACCTGATTGGCATTTTGGATTGTGGAAATCAAAATGGAGGTAAACTTTGGTTATGCATGTCATAAGTTCATTTAAAGTTATTATTTTCTACTATATGTATAAAAATATCTGTTTTTTGAGTGGAAAGTTTATATGTTCATGACAAATGTATTTATAAGCAACCTAGCAATTTAATATTGACATAACTGGTATTGACTATTTGACACATTTCATTGATATTTTGATATTCTATGATGCAGTGGCAACAGATCAGCATGTGTATTTACTTATTAATGTGAAATAAGGTTCAGTTACAACAACATTGCCAGCTTGCATTCTAAAACCTTAAAAATCTTACATGTTTATCATGTCAGCTTAATGTATGTGTTCTTTATTCATTGCAGTACAAGTTCTACAAAGCTTGGTGTTGTTTTCTGTCAGACTAGACTAGTGCAAACAGTCCATCTGGATCGATTTTGCTGTGAAAGCCAGAATACAGGTCATCAGTAATGAGTTGGCATAATTACTCACTAGAAATCAGGCATAAACACTGACTGACAATATATCTGTTGGAAAAGATGTGATTTAGCACCATGCCACCTGAGTGCTTTTTATTGTGAAAAACATGTGTTTGGTAATTCCAGTTTACAAACAAAAAAAGACCTCTTGATTAAATGGCATAGAACAGTATAAGGATACATGTATTTAATCAATCTAAATTAATATACAAGACAAATTTTGATGCAAAGCATCAAAGGCGCTGCGCATGTTTTTGAAACATGATTTAAAGGAATCAGTCATTTTAGAATATCAGTAAACAACCTATCAACGGGAAAAACCAAATACATTATGTTATTTGTAACTGTTATCATAATAAGTAAAAAACCACATTTACTACAGTTTAACAAAAAAACAAGAAGACGCGGCAATGCCGCCAAAGCAGGTTTAAACAGCGCCTGTAGAAATTGTAGAATTAAAAAAAAACAGTCATCTTGACTCCTCCCTATCTTAGTAACAGAGCCCTTGACCTTGGGCCCAAATTTTTTTTCGCTACAATTTAAAAACTAAATTTTTTTTAACATTTTTAGTAACAGTGACCTTGACCCTAGTGACCTTGACACCCAATTATTTTTTTTTGCTTAAAACAATCAAAAAACTAAAAATAAATAAAAATCTATTTTTAGTAACAGTGACCTTCACCTTGACCCTAGTGACCTTGACCCCGAAAAAAAATTTGTTTGCTTAAAACAATCAAAACACTGAAAATAAATAAAAATCTATTTTAGTAACAGTGACCTTGACCTTGAGCCAAGTGACCTTGACCCTAAAAAAAATTTTTTTGCTTAAAACAATTTAAAAACTAAAAATAAATAAAAATCTATGTTTAGTAACAGTGACCTTGACCCTAGTGACCTTGATCCGGAAAAAAAATTTTTTTTGGTTAAAACAATCTAAAAACTAAAAATAAATAAAAATCTATTTTTAGTAACAGTGACCTTGACCCCGAAAAAAAATTTTTTTGCTTAAAACAATCAAAATACTAAAAATACATAAAAATCTATTTTTAGTAACAGTGACCTTGACCTTGACCCTAGTGACCTTGACCCCGAAAAAAATTTTTTTGCTTAAAAATATCAAAATACTAAAAATACATAAAAATCTTTTTTAGTAACAGTGACCTTGACCTTGAGCCAAGTGACCTTGACCCCAAAAAAATTTTTTTTGCTTAAAACAATTTAAAAACTAAAAATAAATAAAAATCTATTTTTAGTAACAGTGACCTTAACGTTGACCCTAGTGACCTTGACCCGGAAAAATTTTTTTTTTGTTTAAAACAATCTAAAAACTAAAAATAAATAAAAATCTATTTTTAGTAACACTGACCTTGACCTTGGGCCAAGTGACCTTGACCCAAAAAAAAATTTTTTGGCTTAAAACAATCTAAAAACTAAAAATAAATAAAAATCTATTTTTAGTTACACTGACCTTGACCGTGACCCTAGTGACCTTGACCCCGAAAAAAAATTTGTTTTTTATAACAATCAAAAAACTTAAATTAAATAAAATCTATATTTAGTAACAGTGACCTTGACCTTGAGTCAAGTGACCATGACCCAAAAAAAATTTTTTTTCCTTAAAACAATCTAAAAACTAAAAATAAATAAAAATCTATTTTTAGTAACAGTGACCTTGACCTTGACCCTAGTGACCTTGACCATAGTGAACCAAAGCTTCCTCTCCACGCAAGCTACCTACACACCAAGTTTCATTACAATTGGTCACTCCTAACTCAAGTTATTGAGTGGAAACCATTTTTCTATTTTTAGTAACAGTGCCCTTGACCTTGAACCAAGTGACCCCTAATGCAATCCCAAGCTTCCTCTCTACACAAGCTACCTACACACTGAGTTTGATTGCAATTAGTCACTCCTAACTTGAGTTATTGAGCGGAAACTATTTTTCTATTTTTAGTTACAGTGACCTTGACCTTGCCCCTAGTGACCCCAAATGCAATCCCAAGCGGCGTCTCCACGCAAGCTACCTACAGACCAAGTTTCATTGTAATTGGTCACTCCTAACTTGATTTATTGAGCGGAAACCATTTTTCTATTTTTAGTAGCTGTGACCTTGACCTTGACCCTAGTGACCCCAAATGCAATCCCAAGCGGCGTCTCCACGCAAGCTACCTACAGACCAAGTTTCATTGTAATTGGTCACTCCTAGCTCGAGTTATTGAGCGGAAACCGTTTTTCTATTTTTAGTAACAGTGACCTTGACCTTGACCCTAGTGACCCCAAATGCAATCCCAAGCGGCGTCTCCACGCAAGCTACCTACACACCAAGTTTCATTGCAATTGGTCACTCCTAACTAAAGTTATCCAACGGAAACCAATGTTTGACGCCCGCCCGCCCGCCCGCCCACCCGCCCACCCGCCCACCCACCCGCCATACGACATCGCCATTCTAATAAGTAGGTTTTTTGAAAAAACCTGCTTAATAAACGAATCATAAAACAACCTTCCGTATAATGGTACGATGACGCCCATTAAACAAGGCTACAGCTCGTGGTCAGTAGACGCTTTTCGACGCAGACGAAACCCACGTGATTAATTTTGTCTTTACTATTGGTCAGTTGTTAGCGATGCTTTACATAACTTTCATTGAGACCCCATGTATCGCATAGTTAGGTGAACGGTCTTATTTATAATGCCTACATTTTACTTTAGAATGTAGTAATTAAAATGGGTTTTCATTAATTATTCACGTTGACAACATATGTATCTAAACTTCAAAATGTTTAGAGTTAGCAAAACAACTATTGAGACGTTTTTTCTGAACTTTGATGAATCTGGCCGTAGGGTCCGTAAACAAAGCAATAAAAAAAACGTAACCTTCAAGTTTGTGGAAAAGTTATTAAATATCCTAAGAATATGTCAAAAGTTTTGAATTAACGGTCGAAGACGTATGCATCTGGTATAGTATAGTTTGTAATCAGTTAATACTATTTATTTATTCATTATAGGGAGTTTGTTCAAACATAATACATAGTTTTTAATTACAATAATAATGTTGGCTGCTCCCTATTCGATTATGCAACCCCATGGTACAAAATTGAAACCTATTCAATACTGGCACTGTGCTTCCGCACAGCGCCAATAACCACGAGATAATTTTTGTGCATTTGTAACTTTGAATTTCTATATAAATGTACATGCATATAGACCTATACTGTATACAACTTTTTATTGTTGCAATATACTTATCTGGTAATATTTGAATGAGATAATACTTATACTTTTGTGTAACTATCAGTTTTGTTTTGAAGAATAGAAATTTCCAGGAAACACTACTTTTGTATGATTTGAGACTGATTCCTTTCACATTCAAAGTTGACTACAATTATTTTACAGTGTATAGTGACACTATATTTTACTTTTAACTAATTTACCAGTACACATAATTATTTGAAAATTTTATTCTTGTCTAAAAGTGTTGTTTTTCAAAGAAATAGAATTCGCATTTATACACTTTCTGGCTAACCTTAGCATATAGTGCCCATTCCTTCGATTTGTCTTGGTGGACATAGGACTGTCACCCTGTGAGAGTTAATAATTAGATATTTGTGTGGTGTTTTGGATTTGTGACCTTTTTTAGTGATGTTGCAAAATATAAAAAACAAGTGACAGGAAATTGTCACAAAACCAGGTTTTCATTTTCCAGTCTGCTGGCCGAGCGCAAATGTATTCTTCTATATATAACATATGTGGAAAAAAAGCAAAGGGCCATAATTCAGGCAAAAATTATTCAAAAAAAAAAAAATAAAAAAAAAAAAAAAAAAAAAAACTTGCTCTGTGTTGGGTTTGAACCACTGGTCTCATGAGAAATTTTGTCATCTTACTGTAACAGAATACTCCAAAGTATACAGGACTGGTAATCTATTCTAAAAATAGACAGTAATAACAGAGTATTCTCCCTTTTATAATAACAGAGTATTCTCCCTTTTATATATACTTAAATAAGGAGACACAAAATTGCTAACGGACGGACGGACGGACGACCAGGGGCAGAACATTATACATTCAATATTCTTTAGTTAACAATTATAGTTCTGTGAAAGTTTGGTTGAAATCCCTTGAGAAATGTAGGAGTTGCACACAGAAGAGTATTTCTCTATATATATTACATTATGTGGAAAAAAACAAAGGCCCATAATTCTGTCAAAAATGATCAAATCACAAAACCCCGACAATATGCGCCAGGGCACTTGGTGACAATAATTCTGTGAAAGTTTGGTTGAAATCCCTTGAGAAGTGTAGAAGGAGTTGCGCACAGAAGAATTACATATGTGAAAAAAAACAAAGGGCCATAATTCTGTCAAAAATGACCAAATCACAAAACCCGGAATATATGCGCCAGGGCACTTCATGACAATACTTCTGTGAAAGTTTGGTTGAAATCCGTTGAGAAATGTAGGAGGAGTTGCGCACAGAAGAATTACATGTGAAGAAAAACAAAGGGCCATAATTCTGTCAAAAATGACCGAATCACAAAACCCTGACAATGTGCGCCAGGGCACTTCATGACAATACTTCTGTGAAAGTTTGGTTGAAATCCGTTGAGAAATGTAGGAGGAGTTGCGCACAGAAGAAATTGTTTACGCCCGCCCGCCCGCCGACATACCCCAATCTAATAACCAGGATTTTTCCTTTGGAAAACCTGGTTAAAAATTGAATACAAAAGAATTAAATGTGTCAACAATGTTTTAGAGTGAATAGAACATGGTTCTATCATTATTCTATCAGTATATATTTATTTTATAATATCAGTAGATTCAAAAAGATCCTGGGACTTTAAAACAAGCTGTTCAATTGTAGCATTCATAATCAGTTACTAAACAATATGCTAATAATTGTTTCTCATGTTGAAAAATTATAACTGGTACATTTGTATATTTTTTAAAAATCTAAAACACATGTAAGTCTAATTATCGATATAATTATTTCTTACATATTAGTGCAGCAGATTAAAATAATATTAAATAAATATTAAAGAGATCATTGTGACTTGTTTTCTCATTACTTGAAATTGGACTCCATGAAAAGCCTAATGAGTAATATGGCTGGACACAAAATATTCATTTCATGTGGACCAATAAACCTTATAGAACTGTATTCCTACATCACTTCATGGAATCTTGGCTTTTAAAAGGCAAAAACACCGACATTCCCTAGTTACATGGTTCATGGGTGCTTCCGTGCGTAAGTGAACGTTATTGAATCATCCATCAAATTCATATAGCACCAAATCTAACCCTAAGAATGCATTTGGTACCGGAAATAATCAAATTAAAAAAAAATCAAAGTGGGTGGGGTAAAAATATCTGTTAATTTTTTATCGATTACCAAAATGTAGACACCCATTTTGGTAAAGACTTACTCTCCCGAAATTCACGATCCTTCCCAAAGTTGTAGATGGCAAGAAATCTTAAATTTACTCAATGCAATAAAAAGAAATCTCCAAGATATTATAGATGCCGATTTTAAAGAATTTCCTTACTTTAAGCATAAATTCACTGCATTTTCGAACGCCCATGCCGAAAAAAAAAGCACCGGGACATGTCATTTTTTAAATTTTTTTATGTCTTTCTAGGTCTAAAGGTTAAGTAAACAAGAGGGCCAAGATGGCCCTATATCGCTCACCTTGGTACAAGTCCACTTGCCTGGTGGAAGATCACTAGATAATGTTATATACCAAATAAGTTTTCCTATATACGCCTTTGTAAAACAAATGATCTCCCCCCCCCGGGCAAGGTCAATTTTGACCCCAGGGGCATAATTTGAACAAACTTTAAAGAGGTCTACTAGGCAATGCTACATGCCAAATATCTAAGCTCTAGGCCTTGTGGTTTCAGAGAAGAAGATTTTTAAAGTTTTTCCTATATATTCCTATGCAAAACTAAGTGACCCCCGGTGCGGGGTCAATTTTGACCCGGGGATCATAATTTGAACAATATTGGTAGAGGTCCACTAGCCAATGCTACATGCCAAATATCTAAGCTCTAGGCCTTGTGGTTTCAGAGAAGAAGATTTTTAAAGTTTTTACTATATAAGCCTATGTAAAACTAAGTGACCCCCGGTGCGGGGTCAATTTTGACCCGGGGGTCATAATTTGAACAATCTTGGTAGAGGTCCACTAGCCAATGCTACATGCCAAATATCTAAGCTCTAGGCCTTGTGGTTTCAGAGAAGAAGATTTTTAAAGTTTTTCCTATATATTCCTATGCAAAACTAAGTGACCCCCGGGCGGGGTCAATTTTGACCCGGGGCTCATAATTTGAACAATATTGGTAGAGGTCCACTAGCCAATGCTACATGCCAAATATCTAAGCTCTAGGCCTTGTGGTTTCAGAGAAGAAGATTTTTTAAGTTTTTCCTATATATTCCTATGCAAAACTAAGTGACCCCCGGTGCGGGGTCAATTTTGACCTGGGGGTCATAATTTGAACAATCTTGGTAGAGGTCTACTAGACAATGCTACATGCCAAATATCTTAGCTCTAGGCCTTGTGGTTTCAGAGAAGAAGATTTTTAAAGTTTTCCCTATATATTCCTATGCAAAAACTAAGGGCCCACCCGCGCGGGGTCAATTTTGACCTGGGGGTCATAATTTGAACAATCTTGGTAGAGGTCTACTAGACAATGCTACATGCCAAATATCTTAGCTCTAGGCCTTGTGGTTTCAGAGAAGAAGATTTTTAAAGTTTTTCCTATATATTCCTATGCAAAACTAAGTGACCCCCAGGGCGGGGTCAATTTTGACCCGGGGCTCATAATTTGAACAATATTGGTAGAGGTCCACTAGCCAATGCTACATGCCAAATATCTAAGCTCTAGGCCTTGTGGTTTCAGAGAAGAAGATTTTTTAAGTTTTTCCTATATATGCCTATGCAAAACTAAGTGACCCCGGTGCTGGGGTCAATTTTGACCTGGGGGTCATAATTTGAACAATCTTGGTAGAGGTCTACTAGACAATGCTACATGCCAAATATCTTAGCTCTAGGCCTTGTGGTTTCAGAGAAGAAGATTTTTAAAGTTTTCCCTATATATTCCTATGCAAAAACTAAGGGCCCACCCGCGCGGGGTCAATTTTGACCCGGGGGTCATAATTTGAACAATCTTGGTAGAGGTCCACTAGACAATGCTACATGCCAAATATCTAAGCTCTAGGCCTTGTGGTTTCAGAGAAGAAGATTTTTAAAGTTTTTCCTATTTGTTGCCATAGCAACCAGAGTTCTGCATGGAATGGAATTCTTTGAACAATTTTGGTAGAGCTTCATGCAAGGAACATTCCTGCATAGTTTTATCAACATTGGCCTAGAGGTTTCAGAGGAGATGTCATTTGAATCAAAATGTTGACGGACGACGGACAATCATCGATCAGAAAAGCTCAGCCTGGCGTAGCCAGGTGAGCTAAAAAAGAATTAGAAAAATTTATCAGTCAATTTTTGTATGGCAAACAATTTAGAACTGTCTACAATTCGTGTTGATTTAGAAGTGGGTGGGGTAATTTTAATTGCTTTATTTTTCTTTATGGCGATGATGAATCGGTCGTCAATGCCTTTACCTCAAAGATACATTTCAACCAGTTATACATCTGATAAGCATTATATAATTTATTGTTTCGAGGAGAGAAAAAAAAGAAACTGACATGATTGTCGATTTTTCGATTTTTTGGAAACCTTGAAAATTAAGAAAACATACTACATTTATAAACGCCTGTTGCGCGAAATCAAAGACGGTGACCTATCTTTTTCTTTGCAGTTTTTTATTTGGAATTGAATAAGGTTGAAATATAGCGAGTTTAAAGAAAATCTATCGAGTAGATTTTTTCCAAGCATACCACCTTAAAGTTTTGCATGCCAGGTACTATCATGCACATATTATTTCAAACTTGGCAATAGTGTTTAGGGGTACATTTTGTATCAAACAATTAATTTACCAAAAGCTGAATGTATAATGATAGATTTTGATTTTTTTTTGTGATTCCACTTTTCTACTTTATACCTAAGAGTCTGCAGAATTTTGTTTTGCTATTATACTGATAAAAGTTTTGTTTTATTGGCAAGCACCCACAACAGTCAAGAGTGCTGTCTTATGGACAGCTCTTGTTTATTTTATGTGTTTAAATAACAGTTATAATATGTGAATGAGTACAGTACATGCAAGGTGTTTTTTTCCAAATGTCACCCAGTCACCGCAACAAGAATTCATTCTGTTTCTGTGAAACTTCATTTAAATCCATTGAACATATTAAAAAATCATATCAAACGACTGAATTTAAGAGTAGACTGCATAAGTGAATACAAAAAGCACGAACATAATTTCACACTCCCTCAATCTGAAAAATTGCAATTTTAAATCATTTTAAATCATTTATACTAAAATATCTACACAAAATCCAGCTAAGTTTTCATATTTCCACATTTTTTCAACTTACTTGCTTTTTAATACAATTATTATTTCGAAGATATTGTTACCATTTATGGAGTATAATTTTATGCTGGGACGAATATATACTATCGGGATTGGAAACGGCTACTGATACGCTAATCCATTATCAATTTTTATCGCCGTCCGTGGCCGCCATTTTGAAAGATAATTTGCATTTTTTCCCGTACACATAACAGCAAAATACACCAATTTCAAGCACTTTGAAGTGTTTCATACACTAGAAACATACTTGTCTTTAGTTTGAAATATATTTTTTCAGCACACGACTTGATACAAAGTCAAAACATGCTGCGAAATGCGACTGGTCATTTCAAATCCTTTTTCGAATCCGTCGCCATTTTTGAGCGAACGGTCTTGAAATACAGATTTAATCACTAACAAACGGTGGTAAAAATATTTTACAGTATATAGTATGAAATAATAATAAAATGCCTTCACCATTTCTAGTATTTCATTGTCAACATTTGTCGAGTATTACAGCTTTGTTTTACGCTTTCTGCCGCTTCTATTTCTAGATTCAAAATGGCCGCTTCCCGTTCAGACGGCCAGGAGATTTTTGCGAGATTTTCTGTCGTTTCACACTCTGTTAATATTATTGCTCCAGGTAACATCAATTTCAGTCGCTCAAAAAATGCATGTCTGAAACTTAAAACTCCAGTGTTCCCACTCAGTATTTTTTTCAAGGGTATACTTACCCCCTGGACACAAAAAGAAGGGGTAAATCTCAATTTTTGGGGGTATGAAAATTATATGATACACAAGCGGC
The DNA here is from genome assembly GCA_022818135.1 of Saxidomus purpurata. Taxonomy (NCBI): domain Eukaryota; kingdom Metazoa; phylum Mollusca; class Bivalvia; order Venerida; family Veneridae; genus Saxidomus; species Saxidomus purpurata. Next base: position 20,325,174 of record JAFMSR010000012.1, on the reverse strand, counting down.
GAACGTTCAAAATTTTTACAACTCGTGGCAACCACTTGTTATGAAACCGTTTCGGGTACTTTTTCCGACTTTTACACTACTCGTAGTTGTTTCAGTACTTATGGATGGTAACTCTTCACTTTGTTGTTGGGCATCATTTATTTTATTCACCGTGAAGCAAAACACAATGCTTTGTCTGCCACATTTTTGCAGACGAAGCCCGGATCATTAGATTGGTCACACTTTTAAAGTGCTAATATTAATTCCCAGAGCATGCGAATATCAAACCTGTCTACATTTCATGACGTCAATGGTAAATCACCAGCAGTTATGCCGACTGATTGGCCGAAAAAGTAGAATTTCCATGATCTATTTTTAGAACATACTGGGGGATTCCAGCTGAACCTATTCGTCCTCAGCATTTTCGTACGCGCGAGATCTCGCACGTGGTGAAAATTATTTGCGCGATATTAATTTTTTTACGTGATTTACGTAATAATTTACGAGAGTGGGAACACTGAAACTCTATTTTGTTTAGTGACCTAAGACGAAGCAAATTTTGAACTTTCTCTAACATCAGAAAAACAAGAGGGCCATGATGGCCCTATATCGCTCACCTGACTACCACTGGCTATAATACAAGGGGTCAAGATTATAACATAATTCATAGAGGTCCACTACACAGTGCTAAGTAACATTCCAAATAACTATTCTCTGCCCGTCGGCCTTCTTGTTTTTTAAAGTTTTCCCTGTATAAGCCTATGTGAAATCAAGTCACCTTTCTATCACCCAACCCCCTCCCGGGAAGGGTTAATTTTGACCTGGGGGTCATAATTTGAACAATCTTGGTAGAAGTCCAATAGGCATTTTTACATGCCAAATATCTAATCTCTAGGTCTTGTGGTTTCAGAGAAGATTTTTTAAGTTTTTCCTATATAAGCCTATGCAAAACCAAGTGGCCCCCCCAGTGCGGGGTCAGTTTGGCCCGGGGGTCATGATTTGAACAATCTTGCTACAGGTCCACTAGCAATTGCTACATGCCAAATATCTAAGCACAACTAGGCTTTGTGGTTTCAGAGAAGAAGATTTTTTAAAGTTTTCCCTATATAAGCCTATGTAAAACTAAGTGACCCCCGTGCGGGGTCAATTTTGACCCGGGGTCATAATTTGAACAATCTTGGTAGAGGTCCACTAGACAATGCTACATGCCAAATATCTAAGCTCTAGGCTTTGTGGTTTCAAAGAAGAAGATTTTTTAAGTTTTTCTTATATTAGTATATGTAAAACTAAGTGACCCCCCATGTGGGTTCAATTTTGATCCGGGGCTCATAATTTGAACAATCTTGGTAGAGGTCCACTAGACAATGCTACATACCAAATATCTAAGCTCTAGGCTTTGTGCTTTCAGAGAAGATTTTTAAAGTTTTTCCTATATAAAGCCTATGCAAAACTAAGTGACCACCCGTGCGGGGTCAATTTTGACCTGGGGGTCATAATTTGAGCAATCTTGGTAGAGGTCCACTAGACAATGCTACATGCCAAATATCTTAGCTCTAGGCCTTGTGGTTTCAGAGAAGAAGATTTTTAAAGTTTTTCCTATGTATGCCTATGCAAAAACTAAGTGCCCACCCGCGCGGGGTCAATTTTGACCCAGGGGTCATAATTTGAACAGTCTTTATAGAGGTCCACTAGACAATGCTACATGCCAAATATCTAAGCTCTAGGCCTTGTGGTTTCAGAGAAGAAGATTTTTAAAGTTTTTCCTATTTGTTGCCATAGCAACCAGAGTTCTGCATGGAATGGAATTCTTTGAACAACTTTGATAGAGCTTCATGCAAGGAACATCCCTGCAAAGTCTCATCAACATTGGCCAAGTGGTTTCAGAGGAGATGTCGTTTGAATGTGGACGGACGGACGGACGGGCACCCATACGAAGGTGTTATTAGGTGGTATTTCCATTGTTCTCGAACAATAGAGTGACCACTTAAGTAACAAAAGAATGACCACTTAAGGGACAAAAGACGGAATGAAGACAATAGATTTCTATTGTCTTAGGCCACACCTCCTACCACCCAAGGTACCCATCCTGCATGCGGTCGGACGGAAGTATGACATACGCCGGACGGAATGCGATCCTTATAGCTCACTCTGGCACTTTGTGCCAGGTGAGCTAAAAATAAGATAACACTCCATCACAAAGAGTTTAGCTTCACATAACATACCCACTGTGTGTACCCATTTACACTGTGTATCAACAATGGTGTCTCAGTAATATAATTATTACGGACCCTGGTCTACAGCACAGTGAACTTCCGCTTGAAAGTGAAATTGGCAAAGCAGCAAGTTATTTCATGTTTTTGGCTAAATTGGATGGGTAATATATAGGGCTGTAACGATACATTCGAATATTCGATTTAGTCGAATACAGTTTTGTCCGAATTGTATTCGTTATTCGCCATGTGCCGAACCGAATATTTACGAATATAGATAAAAATTGCATGATTTAAACTAAAGTCATTTGAATTTACCTAAAACAGATGAAATCTACTGAAAACGCTTCCGTTTCATAGCGCATTTTGCACTATTTGGTCGTAATACCCCACCCACAACAGTTGACAGATATTTTCACGACATTTATTTAGTAGACGTCGGGCCGATATTTGATGTTGGTTTACAATTGAATAAATGATTTTCATAACTTTCTGGGTTTTAAACTGATTGAATTCATTTAAATTTCACATTCAATTAAAATTTGATTTCAACAAGTGGGAATTCCCATTTTACGACATCCGAAAACCGTCTACATCAACAACATGTCTAGCATCGAGGAAACCGTTGAAATCGTAGATCCTCTTTACTCTATAGTTGTGTCTAGTCATTTTTTACTAAACAGTTCTAGTCATTTGAACTCAGAGCTCTTTAAGTTACATGTTTACTCAGTGGTTTTTTTTTACGTTTGAGCAGTATTATTTCACAGTGATTTAAGTACGAAGAAAGTATTATATGTAGTCAGCAGACTGTAATATATTGTTGGCAAAAGCCATACAATGTTCACTTGTTCAATGATTTTAGTATAGTATTCATATTCATGAATAAATATTCGTATTCGTCACCCTGTATTCGTGATACGTATCGTATTCGCCCCTTAGTGTATTCGTTACAGCCCTAGTAATATAGTAGGGTACACAGTCTCACCTTCTCAGTTGACTGAGAGTTTCAAAAGTCGTCAAGATACCAAAGTACCCAGCAATGAAATACACAAAATACTTGTAAACCCGCTGCTCCACATCAAAACAAATGCAGGGAAGTGCGTGCCGCACTGCGATTTTGACTGTGTGCGTTGTTACGATGAAAGAAGTTCAAAAAGAAGGAAAAATATATTGATTAACAGAGATATTATTCTGCTATTCGAGGGATGATATATCGATTTATATAATTGATATAGAAATAGACAGACCGGACCAGTACGCAGACGCTACCAGTACGCGAATACTTCCGTTATCGGTGTTTTCTAAATCAAAGAATCTTTCTTGCATTATTTTGATATTCCATAATTTCATTCGTACAGTATTAGTTCTTCTTCTGGTATAATAAATGTATTCTTACATTTCCCAATTTTCAACTGGCAAACAAACAAAAAGAGAGGAACCCAAAAGGTAAATGTGAACAAATCATATTTTTCGCTAATATAGTGATGATAATAATAACGATCGGGTTAAAAATAACCCCATTATATAAAAATTCGAAGTTTTTAATAATGCTAACTCTTTTTAAAAGAAATTGTATAAAAATTTCATAACGAAGCCGTAAATGTGGCGTCAATTGTGAACTGCAGGACGATCATTAAGGTGCATGTTCACAGTTACACTCCAAAGTTTTTCTTCATCTTTTGATTTGTTGGATGCATAGTTCAAGTTATAGAAAAAAGCAATAATCCATAAAGTAACAGGTTTTTTACTTTCCTGGACGTAGAATTAAAATTCAGGTGGAAAATGGATGATGGATCAGTTTAATTATACACACGTACGACTACGCACTCTATTTCCATGGCTTACCTCATGTGTCTTTTAAATCAAACGGACGAAATAATTTTTTTTCAATAAATAAATACTTGAATTCTTAAATAAGAATCATTAACAAATCTTTTCAAGGATCTAGACTCCTCCTTTCATTTAGTTTTCTTTCCTGAACAGAGTGTCCGCGTACTGGTCAAATCGTTTTAATTCTAAAGGCCGTGACTGTACCTCGTGCAGAGCTAGACTGATGAGCAGTGCGTTGTTTAGTTATGAAGACCGGATGATCTGAATCTCGACAGATTTGACACAACAAGTACGTTGCCGGAAAAAGTGTCCGCCTACTGTTCTGGTCTGTCTAGGTGTGTGCTCTACCTGATCAACATCTGCTTAATACTAAGTGGAAAAATCATTCAAAACAGCAAATTGACATATCTTCACACATTTCTTTCGCTTGAATTGCTCAAAAACATTTTAAATAGGCCCGCAGAATAAACAAAAAATAACTACCGTTTTCAAACAGCGCCTTTTGATCCTAAATGAGTTTGAGAGCGTCTTTTGCCCTGTGGTCAAAATTCATCAAAAACATGACAAAATATACACAAATATATCTAAAGTATTCAAGCTTCAGCAATTCTTTTTAAATAACTGCTAAATTACCAAAAAAAAATACAATGTAAAGATACCTAGGACACTAAAAGTACGTCGATCTTTACGTATAATCGTTTTCCGTACAAATGGCGGAGGAACTTCTACGGGAGATAATCATGTCATGACCTAGTTTTAGATCAATCATGCTTTTGACCGGAATTACCGGATTCTGCAAAACCAACCACTTTTAAATCATGCGTCTGGCTAGATGTTTGGTAAATGCTACTAAATTGTTGACTTTCCGCATGTGACAGTGCACACAGCAAAGGGGCCAGGCATGCTTGAATTATTTTAACATAGTAGATATAGACTTTATAGCCAAGGGGATAATGTCCTAGGGGATTAAGGTATACGTTGTAGTAAAGTCACAACTTTTCATTAAAAACGTATAATCACTGGTTCATATGGTCCGCCGTCCTTGTTCAAAGTATATACGGTCTGAAGGCGGTCACAATGCTTATTTTCGCGTCATTTGATGCGACAACAATCCCATCAGAAAGGGAAAATGAAACACTAACGAATTTATATAGGGTCAATCAATTTTTGAGATATTACTTCACTTTGCAACAAGTAAAAAAAGTAAAAATGTTTATTGGCATAAACAAATACATACGTTTTTCGACAATCTCTCATTGGCGGTTTGTTTTAACATTATTTGATAGAAAAGTATGAAAAAAGTGACTAAATCAGTCTTAAGCAAACGTTAGAATAATTATAATATGCATGTATATAATCAAGGTCTTTCAAATACTATTTGAAGACCTTGATATAATGTATAAACATGCTTTACTTTACTGCTTATAGCAAAAGGGAATTAACTATGATTATTTCGAATCTTCATTGCAAGATGTATGAACTAAGCGAGCTTCACAATTACAGATTTCTTTGAAGTAGACATGCGATTTCTGAATTTGGTTAAATTGGGCCAGGTATAATAATATTTTCTTGGAAGACTAGATCTCAAAATTATGTACAATGGACCACTGGTACCAGAGTACTGAACTGCCCTGTAATGTTAACAAAATACCATAAGTATACCTAAATAACACCCTATCAAGAAAAAAAAATACACAAAAAATGGTAAAAAAGTCACTGTTCTATATATAGAA
>JAFMSR010000012.1:20302909-20318922 GCA_022818135.1 Saxidomus purpurata | reverse complement strand
AACAAATTTGAAAATGTTAATATTTCTTTTGTGACTTTTTGTACAAATATTAGAAAATCTAAAACTAGCAAGCTTTTTGGGTTAGGCACAAGTTAAGTGCCTTAGAGAAAGATAGCTAGTGGTTAGCATCTTATAAACTGTGTGCACAAAAATAATGTGATGGTTTTTAGGTCAGTCAGTGTACAAATGGTTTAATCTTTTGTAAATTTTTATTTAAAAATGTAGAGATATTTGTAGGTCTGTAATCTCGATCCTTGCTTTAGCTAATTTTTTTTTGTCATCCCCTGAATACTCCATCTGAATGTGCTTTATGGTAAGTCTGTCTTCAAGTTGGCTATGCCAAGCAGGCTTCCTAGGTTAGGCACAAATTTAATATCTTGGTAACAGGTTTTAAACTGAGATATACCCAATAGTCTGTTCAGTATAGTCATTTTCCAGTATCTTAGTGCTTTGAAGAGAGAAAGCAAGTGGTTGAGATTATATATATAATAGTCAAATGGCAAGATAATTTAATTGTTTCAGAAACTAATGCATTTATGCCATTTGAATACTCCTGTTAGGACCATTTTAGGCAAATCATTTTTGACAAAAGTTTCACATTAACCAGTAGGATCATTTAGAGGACTGTTTCGGCCAATCATTTTTGACAAAAATGTCTGTCAAGACAAAACCTTGGTTAAGATAAATTTCCTTTAAGTACCATTTTGGCCAATCATTTTTGACAAAACTTTCTTTTTAGCTGCTAGTTTGTTTCATTATATATAAGGACTGACGTAAACACTGATTAGGGCAATCATTTGAACAAAGTGTTTTGTTAAAGAAAGGATTTCATTTATACTTGAAAGTAGTTATTCCTTCTAAAAAGATGTTTAAAAGTAGGCATTTTATGTATGTGTACTCAGAACAGTTCCATTTACTTCAATATCAGTTCAGAATTATATGCATTTCATTTGTACAATGTAGCCAGTAAGTAGGTCTGAACTCTATTTTGTGACTAAATGGGTTTTCTGCTTAATGCTTGTTAAATATTTTTTGACATGCTCAACACAAATGGTCAAGCCTTATTATATCCCCTTAATTTCATTGTAAGGATTGTTCATGCAACTTATTTTTGACAAAAACTTCTCATAGGGTATAAGGTTCATTTTAAGGGTCTGTTCTGAACTAATGTTTTTGACAAAGACTTCTTGTAGTTTAGAAAGCTCATAATAAAGCCAAAAAAACAAAAATAATATCAAACAGGGAAAGTCATATTTTTCAAAAAATTCCTGTAAGGAATATAATTCATTTTAAGGACAGTTTATTCCAATCATTTTCAACAAAATCATACTATGTAACTAGTAATGGTTTTTGTGTACATGAGCCTTAATTGGCCTTTGGTTTTTCATCATTGAAAATTATTCATCTTCAACTCTCTTAAGCAACAAATTTGAATATGTTAATATTTATTTTGTGCCTTTTTGTACAAATATTAGAAAATCTAAAACTAGCAAGCTTTTTGGGTTAGGCACAAGTTAAGTGCCTTAGAGAAAGATAGCTAGTGGTTAGCATCTTATAAACTGTGTGCACAAAAATAATGTGATGGTTTTTAGGTCAGTCAGTGTACAAATGGTTTAGTCTTTTGTAAAAAGATTTTTTAAAAATGTAGAGATATTTTTGTAGGTCTGTAATCTCGATCCTTGCTTTAGCTATTTTTTTTGTCATCCCCTGAATACTCCATCTGAATGTGCTTTATGGTAAGTCTGTCTTCAAGTTGGCTATGCCAAGCAGGCTTCCTAGGTTAGGCACACATTTAATATCTTGGTAACAGGTTTTAAACTGAGATATACCCAATAGTCTGTTTAGTGTAGTCATTTTCCAGTATCTTAGTGCTTTGAAGAGAGAAAGCAAGTGGTTGAGATTATATATATAATAGTCAAATGGCAAGATAATTTAATTGTTTCAGAAACTAATGCATTTATGCCATTTGTTTACTCCTGTTAGGACCATTTTAGGCAAATCATTTTTAACAAAAGCTTCACATTAATGAGTAGGATCATTTAGAGGACTGTTTCGGCCAATCATTTTTGACAAAAATGTCTGTCAAGACAAAACCTTGGTTAAGATAAATTTCCTTTAAGTACCATTTTGGCCAATCATTTTTGACAAAAATTTCTTTTTAGCTGCAAGTTTGTTTCATTAAAAGGACTGACCTTAAAACTGATTAGGGCAATCGTTTGAACAAAGTGTTTTGTTTAAGAAAGGATTTCATTTATACTTGAAAGTAGTTATTCCTTCTAAAAAGATGTTTAAAAGTAGGCATTTTATGTATGTGTACTCAGAACAGTTCCATTTACTTCAATATCAGTTCAGAATTATATGCATTTCATTTGTACAATGTAGCCAGTAAGTAGGTCTGAACTCTATTTTGTGACTAAATGGGTTTTCTGCTTAATGCTTGTTAAATATTTTTTGACATGCTCAACACAAATGGTCAAGCCTTTAATATATCCCCTTAATTTCATTGTAAGGATTGTTCATGCAACTTATTTTTGACAAAAACTTCTCATAGGGTATAAGGTTCATTTTAAGGGTCTGTTCTGAACTATTGTTTTTGACAAAGACTTCTTGTAGTTTAGAAAGCTCATAATAAAGCCAAGTCATATTTTTCAAAAAAATCCTGTAAGGAATATAATTCATTTTAAGGACAGTTTATTCCAATCATTTTCAAACCAAAATCATACTATCATATGTAACTAGTAATGGTTTTTGTGTACATGAGCCTTAATTGGCCTTTGGTTTCTCATCATTGAAAATTATTCATCTTCAACTCTGTTAAGCAACAAATTTGAATATGTTAATATTTCTTTTGTGCCTTTTTGTACAAATATTAGAAAATCTAAAACTAGCAAGCTTTTTGGGTTAGGCACAAGTTAAGTGCCTTAGAGAAAGATAGCTAGTGGTTAGCATCTTATAAACTGTGTGCACAAAAATAATGTGATGGTTTTTAGGTCAGTCAGTGTACAAATGGTTTAATCTTTTGTAAAATAGTTTTTAAAAATGTAGAGATATTTTGTAGGTCTGTAATCTCGATCCTTGCTTTAGCTAATTTTTTTTGTCATCCCCTGAATACTCCATCTGAATGTGCTTTATGGTAAGTCTGTCTTCAAGTTGGCTATGCCAAGCAGGCTTCCTAGGTTAGGCACAAATTTAATATCTTGGTAACAGGTTTTAAACTGAGATATACCCAATAGTCTGTCCAGTATAGTCATTTTCCAGTATCTTAGTGCTTTGAAGAGAGAAAGCAAGTGGTTGAGATTATATATATAATAGTCAAATGGCAAGAAAATTTAATTGTTTCAGAAACTAATGCATTTATGCCATTTGATTACTCCTGTTAGGACCATTTTAGGCAAATCATTTTTAACAAAAGCTTCACATTAATGAGTAGGATCATTTAGAGGACTGTTTCGGCCAATCATTTTTGACAAAAATGTCTGTCAAGACAAAACCTTGGTTAAGATAAATTTCCTTTAAGTACCATTTTGGCCAATCATTTTTGACAAAAATTTCTTTTTAGCTGCAAGTTTGTTTCATTAAAAGGACTGACCTTAAAACTGATTAGGGCAATCGTTTGAACAAAGTGTTTTGTTTAAGAAAGGATTTCATTTATACTTGAAAGTAGTTATTCCTTCTAAAAAGATGTTTAAAAGTAGGCATTTTATGTATGTGTACTCAGAACAGTTCCATTTACTTCAATATCAGTTCAGAATTATATGCATTTCATTTGTACAATGTAGCCAGTAAGTAGGTCTGAACTCTATTTTGTGACTAAATGGGTTTTCTGCTTAATGCTTGTTAAATATTTTTTGACATGCTCAACACAAATGGTCAAGCCTTTAATATATCCCCTTAATTTCATTGTAAGGATTGTTCATGCAACTTATTTTTGACAAAAACTTCTCATAGGGTATAAGGTTCATTTTAAGGGTCTGTTCTGAACTATTGTTTTTGACAAAGACTTCTTGTAGTTTAGAAAGCTCATAATAAAGCCAAGTCAAAGTATTTTTCAAAAAAATCCTGTAAGGAATATAATTCATTTTAAGGACAGTTTATTCCAATCATTTTCAAAAAAATCATACATATGTAACTAGTAATGGTTTTTGTGTACATGAGCCTTAATTGGCCTTTGGTTTCTCATCATTGAAAATTATTCATCTTCAACTCTGTTAAGCAACAAATTTGAATATGTTAATATTTCTTTTGTGCCTTTTGTACAAATATTAGAAAATCTAAAACTAGCAAGCTTTTTGGGTTAGGCACAAGTTAAGTGCCTTAGAGAAAGATAGCTAGTGGTTAGCATCTTATAAACTGTGTGCACAAAAATAATGTGATGGTTTTTAGGTCAGTCCGTGTACAAATGGTTTAATCTTTTGCAAAAAATTTTTTAAAAATGTAGAGATATTTTGTAGGTCTGTAATCTCGATCCTTGCTTTAGGTATTTTTTTTTGTCATCCCCTGAATACTCCATCTGAATGTGCTTTATGGTAAGTCTGTCTTCAAGTTGGCTATGCCAAGCAGGCTTCCTAGGTTAGGCACACATTTAATATCTTGGTAACAGGTTTTAAACTGAGATATACCCAATAGTCTGTCCAGTATAGTCATTTTCCAGTATCTTAGTGCTTTGAAGAGAGAAAGCAAGTGGTTGAGATTATATATATAATAGTCAAATGGCAAGATAATTTAATTGTTTCAGAAACTAATGCATTTATGCCATTTGATTACTCCTGTTAGGACCATTTTAGGCAAATCATTTTTAACAAAAGCTTCACATTAACGAGTAGAATCATTTAGAGGACTGTTTTGGCCAATCATTTTTGACAAAAATGTCTGTCAAGACAAAACCTTGGTTAAGATAAATTTCCTTTAAGTACCATTTTGGCCAATCATTTTTGACAAAACTTTCTTTTTAGCTGCAAATTTGTTTCATTAAAAGGACTGACCTTAAAACTGATTAGGGCAATCGTTTGAACAAAGTGTTTTGTTAAAGAAAGGATTTCATTTATACTTGAAAGTAGTTATTCCTTCTAAAAAGATGTTTAAAAGTAGGCATTTTATGTATGTGTACTCAGAACAGTTCCATTTACTTCAATATCAGTTCAGAATTATATGCATTTCATTTGTACAATGTAGCCAGTAAGTAGGTCTGAACTCTATTTTGTGACTAAATGGGTTTTCTGCTTAATGCTTGTTAAATATTTTTTGACATGCTCAACACAAATGGTCAAGCCTTTAATATATCCCCTTAATTTCATTGTAAGGATTGTTCATGCAACTTATTTTTGACAAAAACTTCTCATAGGGTATAAGGTTCATTTTAAGGGTCTGTTCTGAACAATTGTTTTTGACAAAGACTTCTTGTAGTTTAGAAAGCTCATAATAAAGCCAAGTCATATTTTTCAAAAAAATCCTGTAAGGAATATAATTCATTTTAAGGACAGTTTATTCCAATCATTTTCAAAAAAATCATACTATCATATGTAACTAGTAATGGTTTTTGTGTACATGAGCCTTAATTGGCCTTTGGTTTCTCATCATTGAAAATCATTCATCTTCAACTCTGTTAAGCAACAAATTTGAATATGTTAATATTTCTTTTGTGCCTTTCGTACAAATATTAGAAAATCTAAAACTAGCAAGCTTTTTGGGTTAGGCACAAGTTAAGTGCCTTAGAGAAAGATAGCTAGTGGTTAGCATCTTATAAACTGTGTGCACAAAAATAATGTGATGGTTTTTAGGTCAGTCAGTGTACAAATGGTTTAATCTTTTGTAAAAAAGTTTCTAAAAATGTAGAGATATTTTTGTAGGTCTGTAATCTCGATCCTTGCTTTAGCTATTTTTTTTTGTCATCCCCTGAATACTCCATCTGAATGTGCTTTATGGTAAGTCTGTTTTCAAGTTGGCTATGCCAAGCAGGCTTCCTAGGTTAGGCACAAATTTAATATCTTGGTAACAGGTTTTAAACTGAGATATACCCAGTAGGCTGTCCAGTATAGTCATTTTCCAGTATCTTAGTGCTTTGAAGAGAGAAAGCAAGTGGTTGAGATTATATATATAATAGTCAAATGGCAAGATAATTTAATTGTTTCAGAAACTAATGCATTTATGCCATTTGATTACTCCTGTTAGGACCATTTTAGGCAAATCATTTTTAACAAAAGCTTCACATTAACCAGTAGGATCATTTAGAGGATTGTTTCGGCCAATCATTTTTGACAAAAATGTCTGACAAGACAAAACCTTGGTTAAGATAAATTTCCTTTAAGTACCATTTTGGCCAATCATTTTTGACAAAACTTTCTTTTTAGCTGCAGGTTTGTTTCATTAAAAGGACTGACCTAAACACTGATTAGGGAAATCGTTTGAACAAAGTGTTTTGTTAAAGAAAGGATTTCATTTATACTTGAAAGTAGTTACTCCTTCTAAAAGATGTTTAAAAGTAGGCATTTTATGTATGTGTACTCAGAACAGTTCAATTTACTTCAATATCAGTTCAGAATTATATGCATTTCATTTGTACAATGTAGCCAGTAAGCAGGTCTGAACTCTATTTTGTGACTAAATGTGTCTTCTGCTTAATGCTTGTTAAATATTTTTTGACATGCTCAACACAAATGGTCAAGCCTTTATATCCCCTTAATTTCATTGTAAGGGTTGTTCATGCAACTTATTTTGAGACAAACTTCTCATAGGGTTTAAGGTTCTTTTTAAGGGTCTGTTCTGAACTATTATTTTTGACAAAGACTTCTTGTAGTTTACAAAGCTCATAATAAAGCCAAGTCATAATTATTTTTCAAAAAAAACCTGTAAGGAATATAATTCATTTTAAGGACAGTTTATTCCAATCATTTTCAACAAAATCATACTATGTAACTAGTAATGGTTTTTGTGTACATGAGCCTTAATTGGCCTTTGGTTTCTCATCATTGAAAATTATTCATCTTCAACTCTGTTAAGCAACAAATTTGAATATGTTAATATTTCTTTTGTGCCTTTTTGTACAAATATTAGAAAATCTAAAACTAGCAAGCTTTTTGGGTTAGGCACAAGTTAAGTGCCTTAGAGAAAGATAGCTAGTGGTTAGCATCTTATAAACTGTGTGCACAAAAATAATGTGATGGTTTTTAGGTCAGTCGGAGTAGAAATGGTTTAATCTTTTGTAAAAAAATTTTATTTAAAAATGTAGAGATATTTGTAGGTCTGTAATCTCGATCCTTGCTTTAGCTAATTTTTTTTTGTCATCCCCTGAATACTCCATCTGAATGTGCTTTATGGTAAGTCTGTCTTCAAGTTGGCTATGCCAAGCAGGCTTCCTAGGTTAGGCACAAATTTAATATCTTGGTAACAGGTTTTAAACTGAGATATACCCAATAATCTGTTTAGTATAGTCATTTTCCAGTATCTTAGTGCTTTGAAGAGAGAAAGCAAGTGGTTGAGATTATATATATAATAGTCAAATGGCAAGATAATTTAATTGTTTCAGAAACTAATGCATTTATGCCATTTGATTACTCCTGTTAGGACCATTTTAGGCAAATCATTTTTAACAAAAGCTTCACATTAACCAGTAGGATCATTTAGAGGACTGTTTTGGCCAATCATTTTTGACAAAAATGTCTGTCAAGACAAAACCTTGGTTAAGATAAATTTCCTTTAAGTACCATTTTGGCCAATCATTTTTGACAAAACTTTCTTTTTAGCTGCAAGTTTGTTTCATTATAAGGACTGACCTAAAAACTGATTAGGGCAATCGTTTGAACAAAGTGTTTTGTTTAAGAAAGGATTTCATTTATACTTGAAAGTAGTTATTCCTTCTAAAAAGATGTTTAAAAGTAGGCATTTTATGTATGTGTACTCAGAACAGTTCCATTTACTTCAATATCAGTTCAGAATTATATGCATTTCATTTGTACAATGTAGCCAGTAAGTAGGTCTGAACTCTATTTTGTGACTAAATGGGTTTTCTGCCTAATGCTTGTTAAATATTTTTTGACATGCTCAACACAAATGGTCAAGCCTTTAATATATCCCCTTAATTTCATTGTAAGGATTGTTCATGCAACTTATTTTTGACAAAAACTTCTCATAGGGTATAAGGTTCATTTTAAGGGTCTGTTCTGAACAATTGTTTTTGACAAAGACTTCTTGTAGTTTAGAAAGCTCATAATAAAGCCAAGTCATATTTTTCAAAAAAATCCTGTAAGGAATATAATTCATTTTAAGGACAGTTTATTCCAATTATTTTCAACAAAATCATACTATGTAACTAGTAATGGTTTTTGTGTACATGAGCCTTAATTGGCCTTTGGTTTCTCATCATTGAAAATTATTCATCTTCAACTCTGTTAAGCAACAAATTTGAATATGTTAATATTTCTTTTGTGCCTTTTGTACAAATATTAGAAAATCTAAAACTAGCAAGCTTTTTGGGTTAGGCACAAGTTAAGTGCCTTAGAGAAAGATAGCTAGTGGTTAGCATCTTATAAACTGTGTGCACAAAAATAATGTGATGGTTTTTAGGTCAGTCAGTGTACAAATGGTTTAATCTTTTGTAAATTTTTATTTAAAAATGTAGAGATATTTGTAGGTCGGTAATCTCGATCCTTGCTTTAGCTAATTTTTTTTTTGTCATCCCCTGAATACTCCATCTGAATGTGCTTTATGGTAAGTCTGTTTTCAAGTTGGCAATGCCAAGCAGGCTTCCTAGGTTAGGCACACTTTTAATATCTTGGTAACAGGTTATAAACTGAGATATAACCAGTAGTCTGTCCACAATAGTCATTTTCCAGTATCTTAGTGCTTTGAAGAGAGAAAGCAAGTGGTTGAGATTATATATATAATAGTCAAATGGCAAGAAAATTTAATTGTTTCAGAAACTAATGCATTTATGCCATTTGATTACTCCTGTTAAGACCATTTTAGGCAAATCATTTTTAACAAAAGCTTCACATTAACTAGTTAGTCATTTAGAGGACTGTTTCGGCCAATCATTTTTGACAGAAATGTCTGTCAAGACAAAACCTTGGTTAAGATAAATTTCCTTTAAGTACCACTTTGGCCAATCATTTTTGACTAAACTTTCTTTTTATCTGCTAGTTTGTTTCATTATAAGGACTGACCTAAACACTGATTAGGGCAATAGTTTGAACAAAGTGTTTTGTTAAAGAAAGGATTTCATTTATAATTGAAAGTGGTTATTCCTTCTAAAAAGATGTTTAAAAGTAGGCATTTTATGTATGTGTACTCAGAACAGTTCAATTTACTTCAATATCAGTTCAGAATTATATGCATTTCATTTGTACAATGTAGCCAGTAAGTAGGTCTGAACTCTATTTTGTGATTAAATGTGTTTTCTGCTTAATGCTTGTTAAATATTTTTTGACATGCTCAACACTAATGGTCAAGCCTTTAATATATCCCCTTAATTTCATTGTAAGGACTGTTCATGCAACTTATTTTTGACACAAACTTCTCATAGGGTATAAGGTTCATTTTAAGGGTCTGTTCTGAACAATTGTTTTTGACAAAGACTTTTTGTAGTTTAGAAAGCTCATAATAAAGCCAAGTCATATTTTTCAAAAAAATCCTGTAAGGAATATAATTCATTTTAAGGACAGTTTATTCCAATTATTTTCAACAAAATCATACTATGTAACTAGTAATGGTTTTTGTGTACATGAGCCTAATTGGCCTTTGGTTTCTCATCATTGAAAATTATTCATCTTCAACTCTGTTAAGCAACAAATTTGAATATGTTAATATTTCTTTTGTGCCTTTTGTACAAATATTAGAAAATCTAAAACTAGCAAGCTTTTTGGGTTAGGCACAAGTTAAGTGCCTTAGAGAAAGATAGCTAGTGGTTATTATCTTATAAACTGTGTGCACAAAAATAATGTGATGGTTTTTAGGTCAGTCAGTGTACAAATGGTTTAATCTTTTGTAAACAAGTTTTTAAAAATGTAGAGATATTTTTGTAGGTCTATAATCTCGATCCTTGCTTTAGCTATTTTTTTTTTGTCATTCCCTGAATACTCCATCTGAATGTGCTTTATGGTAAGTCTGTTTTCAAGTTGGCTATGCCAAGCAGGCTTCCTAGGTTAGGCACACTTTTAATATCTTGGTAACAGGTTTTAAATGGAGATATAACCAGTAGGCTGTCCACAATAGTCATTTTCAAGTATCCTAGTGCTTTGAAGAGAGAAAGCAAGTGGTTGAGATTATATATATAATAGTCAAATGGCAAGATAATTTAATTGTTTCAGAAACTAATGCATTTATGCCATTTGATTACTCCTGTTAGGACCATTTTAGGCAAATCATTTTTAACAAAAGCTTCACATTAACCAGTAAGTCATTTAGAGGACTGTTTCGGCCAATCATTTTTGATAAAAATGTCGAGACAAAACCTTGGTTAAGATAAATTTCCTTTAAGTACCATTTTGGCCAATCATTTTTGACAAAACTTTCTTTTCAGCTGCTAGTTTGTTTCATTATAAGGACACTGACCTAAACACTGATTAGGGCAAATGTTTGAACAAAGTGTTTTGTTAAAGAAAGGATTTCATTTATACTTGAAAGTAGTTATTCCTTCTAAAAAGATGTTTAAAAGTAGGCATTTTATGTATGTGTACTCAGAACAGTTCAATTTACTTCAATATCAGTTCAGAATTATATGCATTTCATTTGTACAATGTAGCCAGTAAGTAGGTCTGAACTCTATTTTGTGACTAAATGGGTTTTCTGCCTAATGCTTGTTAAATATTTTTTGACATGCTCAACACAAATGGTCAAGCCTTTAATATATCCCCTTAATTTCATTGTAAGGACTGTTCATGCAACTTATTTTTGACCAAAACTTCTCATAGGGTATAAGGTTCATTTTAAGGGTCTGTTCTGAACTATTGTTTTTGACAAAGACTTCTTGTAGTTTAGAAAGCTCATAATAAAGCCAAGTCATATTTTTCAAAAAAGTCCTGTAAGGAATATAATTCATTTTAAGGACAGTTTATTCCAATTATTTTCAAAAAAATCACACTATGTAACTAGTAATGGTTTTTGTGTACATGAGCCTTAATTGGCCTTTGGTTTCTCATCATTGAAAATTATTCATCTTCAACTCTGTTAAGCAACAAATTTGAATATGTTAATATTTCTTTTGTGCCTTTTGTACAAATATTAGAAAATCTAAAACTAGCAAGCTTTTTGGGTTAGGCACAAGTTAAGTGCCTTAGAGAAAGATAGCTAGTGGTTAGCATCTTATAAACTGTGTGCACAAAAATAATGTGATGGTTTTTAGGTCAGTCAGTGTACAAATGGTTTAATCTTTTGTAAATTTTTATTTAAAAATGTAGAGATATTTGTAGGTCTATAATCTTGATCCTTGCTTTAGCTATTTTTTTTTCTCATCCCCTGAATACTCCATCTGAATGTGCTTTATGGTAAGTCTGTTTTCAAGTTGGCTATGTCAAGCAGGCTTCCTAGGTTAGGCACACTTTTAATAACTTGGTAACAGGTTATAAACTGGGATATAACCAGTAGGCTGTCCACAATAGTCATTTTCCAGTATCTTAGTGCTTTGAAGAGAGAAAGCAAGTGGTTGAGATTATATATATAATAGTCAAATGGCAAGAAAATTTAATTGTTTCAGAAACTAATGCATTTATGCCATTTGATTACTCCTGTTAGGACCATTTTAGGCAAATCATTTTTAACAAAAGCTTCACATTAACCAGTAGGATCATTTAGAGGACTGTTTCGGCCAATCATTTTTGACAAAAATGTCTGTCAAGACAAAACCTTGGTTAAGATAAATTTCCTTTAAGTACCATTTTGGCCAATCATTTTTGACAAACTCTTTTTAGCTGCAAATTTGTTTCATTAAAAGGACTGACCTTAAAACTGATTAGGGCAATCATGTGAACAAAGTGTTTTGTTTAAGAAAGGATTTCATTTATACTTGAAAGTAGTTATTCCTTCTAAAAAGATGTTTAAAAGTAGGCATTTTATGTATGTGTACTCAGAACAGTTCCATTTACTTCAATATCAGCTCAGAATTATATGCATTTCATTTGTACAATGTAGCCAGTAAGTAGGTCTGAACTCTATTTTGTGACTAAATGGGTTTTCTGCTTAATGCTTGTTAAATATTTTTTGACATGCTCAACACAAATGGTCAAGCCTTTAATATATCCCCTTAATTTCATTGTAAGGACTGTTCATG
Organism: Saxidomus purpurata; assembly: GCA_022818135.1. NCBI lineage: Eukaryota > Metazoa > Mollusca > Bivalvia > Venerida > Veneridae > Saxidomus > Saxidomus purpurata. Next base: position 20,306,663 of record JAFMSR010000012.1, on the reverse strand, counting down.
CAACTTATTTTTGACCAAAACTTCTCATAGGGTATAAGGTTCATTTTAAGGGTCTGTTCTGAACTATTGTTTTTGACAAAGACTTCTTGTAGTTTAGAAAGCTCATAATAAAGCCAAGTCATATTTTTCAAAAAAGTCCTGTAAGGAATATAATTCATTTTCAGGACAGTTTATTCCAATTATTTTCAAGAAAATCACACTATGTAACTAGTAATGGTTTTTGTGTACATGAGCCTTAATTGGCCTTTGGTTTCTCATCATTGAAAATTATTCATCTTCAACTCTGTTAAGCAACAAATTTGAATATGTTAATATTTCTTTTGTGCCTTTTGTACAAATATTAGAAAATCTAAAACTAGCAAGCTTTTTGGGTTAGGCACAAGTTAAGTGCCTTAGAGAAAGATAGCTAGTGGTTAGCATCTTATAAACTGTGTGCACAAAAATAATGTGATGGTTTTTAGGTCAGTCAGTGTACAAATGGTTTAATCTTTTGTAAATTTTTATTTAAAAATGTAGAGATATTTGTAGGTCTATAATCTTGATCCTTGCTTTAGCTATTTTTTTTTCTCATCCCCTGAATACTCCATCTGAATGTGCTTTATGGTAAGTCTGTTTTCAAGTTGGCTATGTCAAGCAGGCTTCCTAGGTTAGGCACACTTTTAATAACTTGGTAACAGGTTATAAACTGGGATATAACCAGTAGGCTGTCCACAATAGTCATTTTCCAGTATCTTAGTGCTTTGAAGAGAGAAAGCAAGTGGTTGAGATTATATATATAATAGTCAAATGGCAAGAAAATTTAATTGTTTCAGAAACTAATGCATTTATGCCATTTGATTACTCCTGTTAGGACCATTTTAGGCAAATCATTTTTAACAAAAGCTTCACATTAACCAGTAGGATCATTTAGAGGACTGTTTCGGCCAATCATTTTTGACAAAAATGTCTGTCAAGACAAAACCTTGGTTAAGATAAATTTCCTTTAAGTACCATTTTGGCCAATCATTTTTGACAAACTCTTTTTAGCTGCAAATTTGTTTCATTAAAAGGACTGACCTTAAAACTGATTAGGGCAATCATGTGAACAAAGTGTTTTGTTTAAGAAAGGATTTCATTTATACTTGAAAGTAGTTATTCCTTCTAAAAAGATGTTTAAAAGTAGGCATTTTATGTATGTGTACTCAGAACAGTTCCATTTACTTCAATATCAGCTCAGAATTATATGCATTTCATTTGTACAATGTAGCCAGTAAGTAGGTCTGAACTCTATTTTGTGACTAAATGGGTTTTCTGCTTAATGCTTGTTAAATATTTTTTGACATGCTCAACACAAATGGTCAAGCCTTTATATCCCCTTAATTTCATTGTAAGGATTGTTCATGCAACTTATTTTTGACACAAACTTCTCATAGGGTTTAAGGTTCATTTTAAGGGTCTGTTCTGAACTATTGTTTTTGACAAAGACTTCTTGTAGTTTAGAAAGCTCATAATAAAGCCAAGTCATAATTATTTTTCAGAAAAATCCTGTACGGAGTATTACTCATTTTAAGGACAGTTTATTCCAATCATTTTCATCAAAATCATACTATGTAACTAGTAATGGTTTTTGTGTACATGAGCCTTAATTGGCCTTTGGTTTCTCATCATTGAAAATGATTCATCTTCAACTCTGTTAAGCAACAAATTTGAAAATGTTAATATTTCTTTTGTGACTTTTAGTACAAATATTAGAAAATCTAAAACTAGCAAGCTTTTTGGGTTAGGCACAAGTTAAGTGCCTTAGAGAAAGATAGCTAGTGGTTAGCATCTTATTAACTGTGTGCAAAAAAATAATGTGATGAATTTTAGGTCAGTCAGTGTACAAATGGTTTAATCTTTTGTAAATTTTTATTTAAAAATGTAGAGATATTTGTAGGTCTGTAATCTCGATACTTGCTTTAGCTAATTTTTTTTTTTGTCATCCCCTGAATACTCCATCTGAATGTGCTTTATGGTAAGTCTGTCTTCAAGTTGGCTATGCCAAGCAGGCTTCCTAGGTTAGGCACAAATTTAATGTCTTGGTAACAAGTTTTAAACTGAGATATACCCAGTAGGCTGTCCAGTATAGTCATTTTCCAGTATCTTAGTGCTTTGAAGAGAGAAATCAAGTGGTTGAGATTATATACATAATAGTCAAATGGCAAGATAATTTGTTTCAGAAATTAATGCATTTATGCCATTTGATTACTCCTGTTACTGTTAGGACAATTTTAGGCAAATCATTTTTAACAAAAGCTTCACATTAACGAGTAGGATCATTTAGAGGACTGTTTCGGCCAATCATTTTTGACAAAAATGTCTGTCAAGACAAAACCTTGGTTAAGATAAATTTCCTTTAAGTACCATTTTGGCCAATCATTTTTGACAAAACTTTCTTTTTAGCTGCAAATTTGTTTCATTAAAAGGACTGACCTAAACACTGATTAGAGCAATCATTTGAACAAAGTGTTTTGTTTAAGAAAGGATTTCATTTATACTTGAAAGTAGTAATTCCTTCTAAAAAGATGTTTAAAAGCAGGCATTTTATGTATGTGTACTCAGAACAGTTCAATTTACTTCAATATCAGTTCAGAATTATATGCATTTCATTTGTACAATGTAGCCAGTAAGTAGGTCTGAACTCTATTTTGTGACTAAATGGGTTTTCTGCTTAATGCTTGCTAAATATTTTTTGACATGCTCAACACAAATGGTCAAGCCTTTATATCCCCTTAATTTCATTGTAAGGATTGTTCATGCAACTTATTTTTGACACAAACTTCTCATAGGGTATAAGGTTCATTTTAAGGGTCTGTTCTGAACTATTGTTTTTGACAAAGACTTCTTGTAGTTTAGAAAGCTCATAATAAAGCCAATTAGTCATAATTATTTTTCAAAAAAATCCTGTAAGGAATATAATTCATTTTAAGGACAGTTTATTCCAATCATTTTCATCAAAATCATACTATGTAACTAGTAATGGTTTTTGTGTACATGAGCCTTAATTGGCCTTTGGTTTCTCATCATTGAAAATTATTCATCTTCAACTCTGTTTAGCAACAAATTTGAAAATGTTAATATTTCTTTTGTGACTTTGTGTACAAATATTAGAAAATCTAAAACTAGCAAGCTTTTTGGGTTAGGCACAAGTTAAGTGCCTTAGAGAAAGATAGCTAGTGGTTAGCATCTTATAAACTGTGTGCACAAAAATAATGTGATGGTTTTTAGGTCAGTCAGTGTACAAATGGTTTAATCTTTTGTAAATTTTTGTTTAAAAATGTAGAGATATTTATAGGTCTGTAATCTCGATCCTTGCTTTAGCTAATTTATTTTTGTCATCCCCTGAATACTCCATCTGAATGTGCTTTATGGTAAGTCTGTCTTCAAGTTGGCAATGCCAAGCAGGCTTCCTAGGTTAGGCACAAATTTAATATCTTGGTAACAGGTTTTAAACTGAGATATACCCAATAGGCTGTCCAGTATAGTAATTTTCCAGGATCTTAGTGCTTTGAAGAGAGAAAGCAAGTGGTTGAGATTATATATATAATAGTCAAATGGCAAGAAAATTTAATTGTTTCAGAAACTAATGCATTTATGCCATTTGATTACTCCTGTTAGGACCATTTTAGGCAAATCATTTTTAACAAAAGCTTCACATTAACCAGTAGGATCATTTAGAGGACTGTTTCGGCCAATCATTTTTGACAAAAATGTCTGTCAAGACAAAACCTTGGTT
>JAFMSR010000012.1:20217232-20296238 GCA_022818135.1 Saxidomus purpurata | reverse complement strand
TATTTTTATACAAAATAAATAAGTTTTATCAAAAATGCTAACTTTAACTGGGGTGATTTCAATGTCTATATTTAAGAATTTTTCTAGCGAAATGGATCGAGTACAATTGTATCGGCTGCTATGACGTCACAGAGCTGCACGCGCAGCTATCACTACGTTTGCTTTAAAAGCATTTCATCTAAAAGCATTTCATCGACTGTCAATGCTGAATGTACCCTGAAATTTTTTCTTCATCTGTTTTTCTGTGAATAGCCGTTTTTCGGAGATACCACCAGCATAGGGATACCGCCAGCATAGGTTCCACCACTCTAATCTTATCACTGCTTATGAGCGTCTTGCCTGTGGCCAAAATTCATCCAAAACATGACAAAACATACACAAATATAACTCAAATGTTCAAGCTTCAGCAGTTCTTTTAAATAACTGCTAAATTACCAAAATACTTACAATAAAAAGATAACTAAGACACTAAAAGTCAGTCGATCTTTTCGTATAATCTTTACTTTCCTGTACAAATGGCAGAGGAACTTCGAAGGGAGATAATCATGTCATGACTTAGTTTTAGATCAATCATAATTTGCTGACCGGAATTACCGGATTCTGCAAAAACAACAAATTTCAAACAGACGCGTTTGAAATCATGCGTCTGGCTAGAGATGTTTGGTTAAATGCTACTAAATTGTTGACTTTTCCGCAAGCGACAGGCGCCAGGCGCGCTTTAATTATTGGAAGTGTCTAGAGAACCGGAATAAACAAATACATATGTTTCTCGCCGATCTCTCATTTGCGATTTGTTTTAACATTATTTCATAGAAAAGTGACTAAATCAGTCGTAAGCAAACGTTGGAATACATTATATGTATATAATGTACAAACAAGTTTTACTTTACTGCTTTTAGCAAAAACTATGATTATTTCGAATCTTCATTGCAAGATGTATGAACTAAGCCAGCTTCACAATTACAGATTTCTTTGAAGTAGACATGCGATTTCCGAATTGGTTAAATTGGGCCAGGTATAATACTATCTTCTCAGACTAGACTAGACTAGACTAGACTAGATCTCCAAACTCTGTACAATGGACATACATGTTCTTACAAAAATGATACTCTGATTCAATTTGATTCAAATGACATCTACTACACATTCTATCACATTTAGCAACAATTCTATATCGGCCTTCTTCTATTTCTAGATTATGGGATGAACATCTTAATCTTGCAAGGTCTTTTCTATGTACATAATGTTTTACAACATGTAAATAAGTTTTTTTAACAAAGTTTGACTAAAAACAAAAATAATATCAAACAGGGAATGCCACGTACCAAAAACGTAGCCTCCCCAAAACGAGCCCCACATCACCCAGAAGTGCACACCACCAACACACACACACGACACACACACACACAATCATGTACACACACACATATACACTACCAACACACACTAGCATACAAAGCAAACACACGAGGACAAAACGAACAATTAAAGGAACACAGTGGGGCACCGCCTTGGAACGGTCAGTGGCAAAAACACCACTGGGGAGCTTAAACCGGTTTATGGTGCGCACCCAACCTCACTCTTACCCCCACCATGTTCCAAAGTCACAGGACAGTGTAAATAAAAGTAATCCCTGCTAGGTGAATCTCTAACACACGCAATGGAAACAAAAGGCATGGTATGTAAAACACAAAAATGCTCGTGTATAAATATATAAAAAGCAAACCTTGAGAACCAAAAAAACTGTTTGTAATAATGTAATTTTGAAGAAGACTCTGTACTGCTGTAAATACTGCTTTTATATTATCTACAGTTCTGCAATGGTCTAGCACAATCAGAGAAAGTGCAATGTACAAGAACCATAACTCTATCTTGAGTAATTACAGAGTTATTGCCCTTTGTTACTTTTCCTTGTCCGGAGCATAACTTGAAAACTACTGGATGAAATTCAATACAACTTCATACAATGGTCAAGTACATTGAAATGAAGTGCAGTGCACAGGAATCATAACTCTATTTGACTCATTACAGTGTTATTGCCAAGAATAATATCTCTATTTTAGTTTTTTTGCAAGGTATTCTGTCACTCCGAACTTCCTCAGTTTATGAAGCATTCTTTTGGGGGTATTAATCACATTTAGTGATAGCTCTAGTTTTATTATTGGAGAAATTTTAAGTTTTCCGAACTTATACAATTTCAGAAAGTATCTAAACGAGCATCAATATGTTTTCGAATTATTATATTATGTCCTTTCTGTCGTTAGTACATTTGTACATATATCATTTGACAAAAAAAAAATCTTTAAAAAAACTCTTTCTGACAAGACGTTACAGAGAAGAAGTGATAAAGTATTAAAGTTACAGGATCACATTTACAACTCGCTCTGATTTATTTAATAGAGCGCAGTATCTTTTTCATTGATATTGAACAAAAAAAACAACACTTTCTGACAAGACGTTACAGAGAAAAAGCGAAAACATATTAAAATTCGAGGATCACATTTACAACTAGCTCTGATTTATTTACTAAGAAAGATGTCTTATCGATGGAAATGTTAAACAACTATCGTACGATTAATAATTGAGTTTGGCCACTGCCTGCTTGAATGATTCAAGATCAGGCAGGCCCGCAATATGCGTGGGTAATCTATTCCACAGGACTGTGGCATGGGGGTAAAAAAGGAGTACTTAAAGAAGTCCGAGTTTGCGTGGGTTTGGCGGAGATTTAAGGGGTACATTATATGTCTTGTTAACCTGTTTGGGACTTCTAGGTAACAGGGCAGGGAGATTGCTACAAGAGTGTAGTATATTTGTTAAAACATAACCCATTTGGAGGCTTGACGCCTGTTCTCAAGGGTGCTCCATCCGAGGGTGTTCTGCAGGTCTGTCACACTGGTATCTAAAAACATTTAGAAAAAAACAGTAAGTAAAAAGTAGTTAGCAAAAAGCAGTTAGCAATTAACATGATCCATGAACCAAACATTTAGCAAAAAGCAATAAGCAAAAAACAATTGTCAATTAGCATGACCCACCGGCCTTCCAATTTGCAAAAAAACATTTAGCAATTAGCATGGCCCATCGGCCTTCTATAATTAAGCTTATGTAACGCGGTATTACTGATTACCGAAAACAACTTTTTACCGGAAACAACCAAAAACAAATGAGATTACTGGAAACAAGTCATAATTTAATAGTCTTTATGTTAAATACACTTTTTATTATTCTAAATTATAAAAATTTATGTATTTATTGAATATGTGTAATTTTAGAATGATACGTTAGATTTTAAGCGAATTAGTTCGATGTAACTTAGTGTGTACTTTATGTTGTAACGATTACCTCCCTTAGACGGTATTAACACCATAGATCTTTATTAGAAAAAAAGTATAACTTGTCTTTTTTATTTATTAAAATTTAATATTGACGTTAATAGTGATTTTTTCTCACACCACTGTTCCCTGAAAATAATTTATGTTCTGTATTATACCGTTGTTAATTATGTTATATGTTTTTATTCATCCTTGTAATGATATATGCAAATAAAGAATTTTTAAATGTTTTTCTAGTTTCTGTTTTTATTTTCATTCACGAATGGGAATTTTCGTAACTGGAAATGCAGATAAGCCGTAAAACTGTCAAGGAACTTGAACAAAAAATAACGCTAAAATTTATCGAACTACCGAAGTTTTAGTAAATATAAATATCATGCGTAAACCAGAAGAATGCATGAAATAGTTTAAAAACATTTTCATAGTATATAATAGAAAATTTAATCAGGTAAGTTAATCATTTAATTGTTCATACATAAGAGGCCTTTGCCAGCGAAACATTTCACCGCGCGGGATGATAATCTTACAGTCTTTAAAAACTGTCAATTGATAATTACACTCGTGTGGACGTTCAATTTGAATACGCAATGTCAAAATTAAATATATCAAACAATAATACTTTAATCATAAATTAATTGATGCCCCCGTCTTTGAATCTCACGACATCTGAGAGGCAAATTGTAAAAATGTTTGAGGTGTATGCAACAACTTTTACATAGTTTGATTTTCTATTGTATTTCTAGTCTAGTCTATTTCGAACGTATATACAATACAATACAACAAGTTTATTGCATAAAACATACAAATATGCTTATAGCAACAACATACTACAAAAAAGCAAGCATATACATGGATTTACAGAAGAGCAAAACATTATGAAATGTCTCGAGGTGTTATTATCATTGGATCCTGTGTAAGTTTGCAAAATATATGAATTTGCACAGATTTCTAACTATACTTTCTGATTTAGTTGACAACAAATTTACGAACTTTTGACTCTTTGGCCAGATAAAGAAATAACGTTTTAAATATATTTTTCTTAAATTGGTATATTTAGGGCATATTAACAAAAAGTGGTATTCATTTCTATCATGTTCATATTGCAATTAAGGCATATGCGATCATTTCTTGGTAAATCGGAATATCTTCCAGTTTCTATAGCCAGATCGTGTGAGGAAATTCTGAACTTTGTATAAGCTATTCTAAATTTCTTTTCTTTAACAAAGTCGAGATATTTTTCAAATTCAAAGGAGTGTTTAAATAAGTTATATGTGTCAAGGCGTCTAGAATTATTGATTGATGAGTACCATCCTTGTAGATAAATGTCTAGAATTCTCTGTTTTAACTGATTCTAATCGATTAACATGTTAAATGGATTATGTAAGACAAACCGCACTGATCAAGAATTTGTTTTATTTGGTGAGACCAATTGTTTCTGTTGTATGTGCGCCCATTGTCTACATCATTTTTAAGCATGATGTAAGCGTTAAATAAAAGTGATTGCTGGTTTAAAGTTAATAATTTGACCCAGTATTTTACCATTAACAACTTTCTGCATATGTACATTGGAATTCGACATAGTTCACCATAGAGTGCATATAAATTAGTTGACCGTTTAACACATAAAAGTTTTCTGCACAATTTCGAATGTACAGCTTCAACATCTGGTCCCTTATGGTGACCCCGTATTTCAGCCCCATAGTTTAATGTAGGTGAAACTAAAGAGTCAAATAGTTTTATGCTTTGAGAAATGGGCAATTCCAGTTGGTTATACACTGTAAACAAATTATGTAATGAAAATGAGGCATGTTGGGCTACTCGTTTTTGTGTGCGACTCCAATTACCGTTTTTAAAAAAGATGAACACCTAGGTATTTGTACGAATCAACAATGTCAATTTTCGTATTATATAAAAAGAAGTCATATAAAGTATGCCCACCATTCTCGAATATCATGATTTTCTTTTTGTTAACATTCAGACGTAGTCTCCATGTGTTGCAATATGATTCTATATCGCTTAGCATTGACTGTAAAGATACTGGATAGCTACAGCATCATCATCAGCAAATAATAAAAGAAATATTTTTAGATCATCTATTTCTAGTATACCATTTATATTAGAATTTATGTTACTCAAAATATCATTTCAGAAAAATAAACAAAGTAAGCTGCCATCTGGATCTCAATTGTTTCACTCCAATATTCGAATTTATATTGTCCGATATATTCGACTTATTCGACTTACACGAGCATTTTTGTGTTTTACATACCATGCCTTTTGTTTCCATTGCGTGTGTTAGAGATTCACCTAGCAGGGATTACTTTTATTTACACTGTCCTGTGACCTTGGAACATGGTGGAGGTAAGAGTGAGGTTGGGTGCGCACCATAAACCGGTTTAAGCTCCCCAGTGGTGTTTTTGCCACTGACCGTTCCAAGGCGGTGCCCCACTGTGTTCCTTTAATTGTTCGTTTTGTCCTCGTGTGTTTGCTTTGTATGCTGGTGTGTGTTGGTAGTGTATGTGTGTGTACATGATTGTGTGTGTGGGTGTATGTGTTGTGTGTGTGTGTGTGTGCGTGTGTGTGTGTTGGTGGTGTGCACTTCTGGGTGCTGTGGGGCTCGTTTTGGGGAGGCTACGTTTTTGGTACGTGGCATTCCCTGTTTTATATTATTTTTGTTTTTATAACGTACATACGACTTCACGCTACAATACATAGATTTTCGTTAACAATTTATGCCACAGATATGTCCTGTCAATCCGATCGAACATTTTTTCCCATTTGATTTGATTTGAAGCAAATTTTATAAAGGTCCGTCCATAAGAGCAAATATGTTAGCTTGAATTTGTGGATGAGACCTCGGCATGTTTCCCATCATGCCTATACCTATCAAAGGTGTTTTTCTGTTTCCAAAATAGGAGAGATTTACGTGACTGCAGTTTCCAGCCAGTATAGCCAAAGGTTGAATTTGATTAGTTGCCAAAGAGTAACATTTTTTCCCAATCTAGAAATGCAACATAAATACGGATACTTACTCTATTAAATTGTATAAAGTCATGACATGATTATCTCCCTTAGAATTTTTCTTCCATTTTTACAAAAAGAGCGATGTACTTTTAGTGTCTTGGGTATCTTTATATTATAAGTATTTTGGTAATTTATGAGTTATTTCAAAGGAACTGTTTAAGCTTGAATACTATAGATATATTTGAGTGTGTTTCGGCATGTTTTAGATGGTAACCAGTCAACTCGTACCTTAATCATCTCGTACCTGAATTGGTCGACTCGTACCTGATTTTTTTTCCGAAAAAGTCAACTCGTACCTTAAACTGGCAACAATCGCTGCCACGGCAGCGAGTTTTTGGGGAGTGGCTATTGTTAAACTCTCTCAACTATGTACCTGTCAGTTAAACTCAGTGTTCTACATAACATGCAATGGAGAAAATATAAACAAACAGCTGATCACAACAGCAAGCAGACGATTTTAGCTCTTCAGCTGACCTGGGGCTTCTTTACGTTTTTTTATAGCACTTTGGAATCAGATGAAAATTTATCCACCTCTTGAATCATTTCTTCTCACTTTCTTTTTATCCCATGACTTTCATTATATTCTCCCTTTTTAGAGATAAATACAACATTTCACACCTAACTCACAGAACAAGGCCTGATTTTGTGTAATTTCCTACAATATTGAGGTAAAATGAATATGTCAGCACCCAATTAAGATAGTAACAAAATTAATTGGTAATTAAATGCCATCGGCATGCAGGTCTGGTTTGTGTAATAATTTTTGAAGGACCCAAATTCCAGACATGAAACTGATACATGTGTCAGAAAAAGGAGGGAAATTATCACAGCAGTTCAAAACACAATACAATGTATATGCATGTAGTTGATGAAGAATAAAGTTTATATTTAAAGCATTGCAGAAACAGACATGTATTGTTTATATCAAAAGAGAATAAAAGGAGCTATTTGTGTTAGTTTTAATGTTCTTGACACGGATTTGAAAATTCATAGCGATGATAACACAGGATGATGTAAATTATAGACCATCAAGAAAAAATAAATTGGAGAAATATCAAAAGTAAAATCAATCTAAAAGGCTCATTCTTGGATAATAATGGATCATAATATAATTATTATAATGAGCCAGGATAATACTAACTGACCCTGCAGGTGCGATCCTTGCAGTGGTTTAGTAAGGATTCTTCGTCTAAGTCACATAAACATTTAAATTTTTTTATACCAACACTGTTTATTGTTTGCCTTATTGTATCTGCATACTCATGGGCTCAGTGACTAAGAAATAGACTACCTGAACCTGGAAATAGTATCATACAACAAAAAATTATTATAGAAAATACTGAACTGTACTATAGACAGAAGGGGTTTTTGAAGTAAAGTACGGACGAATGGGGGAAGAAGAAAACATTTGAACTGCAAGGGAAGTTATGTCCTGCTGTGTACTTTTGCAAGTTAGACATTTACACCAAAATTAGAAAGTTCAATACTTAATACTCGAAAAACAATTGGCAACTTGAATAGATTTCAGCACAAAAACATATATTTATGATTGTTATCTAGTGACCTTTACTTATATAGGTCTTGAATAACTTAATGATTCATTTTAATGAAGGATATTCTCATTTTATGGAAATAAACTTTCATCAAGGTTAGTAAACTGTTTTTGTTCTGTAATGCATGCCACTGCTCTCAAGTGTATAAACATCACCACGTGGCTTTGTTTATAAACACAGACTTTATCAGCAATTAGCCACACCTCCCGGGAAATTCAAATCTGAGATCGTCTGCTTGACAGTTTGATTTTTTTTCTCAAAGTCACTTTTAGAAGTAATATGAAATTGAGATTTTTGGATGAACTGTTTTGAAATGGCACAGCTTACCTTTGTAACAAATTTCAAAGGAAACAGTTCTGTAACTTTGTCAAAATTTAAGAAAAAGGGTCTCTGATCTGAAACATGTTTGAAAATATTGAAAAACCTGCCCCAGCGCCATCTAGTGGTTTATATAGTCCTGTTGCCCCTTTAAACTTTTTTATGCAATATCTTTGAGATAATAGTATTTTTATCAATTATCATTAAATATTTGCACTGAAAGACTTTATTTTGCTCTTATTTTGCAAAATTGTATCAGAAAATGGAAGAAATGAAGAGAATGTTTGAAAAAAAGTCAACAATACAACTCGTACCCTACGTAATCATTCGTTTTTAGCGTATAATGAATGACGGGACTTTCGAAAATTGTATTATTTTCATCATGTTAATGACAAAAATATGTTTTATTTCAGTTCAACTTAGGTTTTTTAAGATACAATAGGCCCTCGGACACAAAATTAGGTTTGTAGACAGGCTCGTAAAATTTGTCAATTTGCTTCCAGTTTTATTTTTGTACCGATTTATGTACAAACTTTAATTTTCTTTGTGCATTTATTTATCAAGGCGATGGAATTTCAGATCAGGTGACAGTAACAGTTAACTGAATTTTGAGAAGACTAGTTATTTCTCGAATGAAAACACCCTTCCAAGTAATTTATTTTCTTGCATGCAACAGAGAAAGTTAAAAAAAAAACATAACTTATATAACATTCCAATCATAAATTTTATTTTTTCAATTTAACATATACATGTTTTATGATAAAAGCAGCTTACTAACAATTGACAATAACTGACTTTCACCTGAAATATCAGTTTTGAAACAAAAGGTACGAGTTGACTACAAAGGGTACGAGTTGACTTTTTTAACCGTACGAGTTGACCAATTCAGGTACGAGATGACTAAGGTATGAGTTGACTAAGGTACGAGTTGACCCGGAAACGTTTTAGATGAATGTTGGCCACAGGCAAAAGACGTACGAAATCATACACTGATACAGGATCAAACGGTGCCCTTTGAAAATGGTAGTTAAAGGTTTATAAGCCAATCAGAAGCAAGTGTAAGAGTTTGTTCGGAGATTCTGCCTGGCACTGGCAAGCAAGGACAAGCCGGTGGATTTTGCATGTTTTATTCATTTATTTTAGAAATAGATGAGACCACAGGGGTACATCACATAAAGGTTTTGGGTGATATTGATACTCCTTTATATAGACAAGGGCTCCAGCTGTCAAAATCACAAATTTGGTATATCATCGTTATAAACTGCCAAAGATGTCACAAATTTATCTGATTTTTCCAGCTGATACGCCCTGACACAACTTAAACATTAATCTACACAGAAAACATTTTCATTTCTTACTGTTACGAACCGATTTTGCACAGCGAGCTCAGAAACTCGTAAATTTGATCAAAACCTTCTTTTCCGACAACATCGCGTTCACTGGTAAATCGTTGAATTTTTTCCTTTAAAACACATGTACGGCAGGCGAACAAAGAGAAATGAATTATGCTATTTAGAATATCATCCAAATGTATCTCACAAATTTTTATAACGAGAGTCAACTGTAGTAATATGTTTAAACTAAGCATGTGTGAAGTTTAATGATGAACTGACGCCTTTTGATTAAAGAATTTCCCTAAAATGTTGAAAAAACTACAGTAATGTTGCCAAATATGACATTTATTTGCTTATAATAACAATATATATCAATGACCTTTGACACGTAGAAAGACAAATGTATAAGGTATCAATACAAACAGCTGTAGACTTTGGAATTAGTGGTATCGTTTTGATATAAGCAAATTTATAGAGGTCAGTGAAGTTAAACGGGTACGTCAGACGACCGAAGGAGATATGTACGAACGCAGATTATTATGAAATGAGGATATGTGTAACGGCAGATGTGTAAACAAGTAGTAAGTGTAAATAGGTGTTTTCCAATTAGGATAAATAATGGTTTTAAACTAATTACATTCAGTATGGCAGATGTTTAGTCTGTGCAGAAGGATGTAGCATGTATAGACTGATAATGATTATATATCCCATATTTATTAGTGATGCATGTCTGTGACTGTTTTTGTCATTAAGAATGTCCAAGCAGCTTCTCTGATACCACGTGGCAGATTTACACAAAACTTCACATAAGCCTAGTTGTGCATATTATCGGCATGTTCCAGTTCAATGATTTTCAGTGGAATAAACCGCCCTTGATACATATAATTTTATGATGTTATGGCTATTGCTCCTATAACACGCGGCAGATTTCCACTTAACCTAAGATAATTGAGCAGTGCCAAGCTTAGTTATGTATATCGCCGTCACATTCGGTTCAGTGATTTTCAGGGGATTTACATTGTATGGCCATTGATTCTTCAAATTTAATGATGTTTTGCTACTTCTCCTCTACCATTGGCCAGATTTCCACTAAACCTAATAGAACACAAGTTGTCATCGGCATTGTACCGATTCATTGATTTCAAGGGAAGTTGCAACCCTGGTGTGTCATATTTCATAATGTCTTTACTAATTCTCCCAAACGCTGGAGTTGAATTTTACCAAAAGTCACATGAGTGATCATTGTCAATTGTAGTTGTACATTTCGTCAGCATGTTACGGTTAAATAAATTTTGTGGAACTATGTCTTTTGATGTTTCATATTCTAATATGCTTGTGCTACTAATCCTATATCACTGGTCAGAAAACTACAAAACTACACAGAAGTGATGGTGCGAAGCCTGAACTTGTGTAAATCATCGGATTGTTACAGTTTAGTGGTATGCATTTTCAATTCTGCTGAATAATAGGAGACTTGTTTTGTTTTTTCGTGAAAGATAGTCTCTAGTTTAGAGAATGAATTGATAATAGGGTCTCTAAGTCTCCTGCAACGAAGTTTTTAAAATATCGATGTCAAGTTTCCTGTACGCACATGTGAACCTTTAAATCGCTATGTTGTCTCGCCACTCTTGATTGGCTTATCGTTTTTAATTGACCAATGAATGCTGATTTAACAAACAGTAGCGAGTAGGCGGTGCAGTATCGGGATTGACACTCGAAAACATTGTCAGTGTTTACGAAAAATAGAGTGACTTTGTTTTCGCTTTTCTATGCGATCGCGGCGAAATGGCCGGGGATACGGCGACTATTTCGCCCACGTCGCCCTCAAACGTGATCCCTGATGATACTGAAGTTTTCTATTTTGCCTCGACTTCTAATTTTATTAGAATCTACATAGTTTTTTAGTTTAAGACAAAAACTAAAGTTATCAACAGTGTTCCCATCATAAGACTTATGTTTCATTATCTGCAGTTTGTATGGCGTTTTATGTATCCACCGTCTGCGTTCATACGTACCCTATAATTGTTTCATCTGTCGTCATAAGTACCCTCAAAGAGAACCCCATACTTGTTTAAGTGTCATTTGTAGCTGCTGTATCAGTCATAGCGAAAAGATAATATGTTTTTCTGCTACAGAAAATGTGTAGCTTTATGATTTATGCAGTTTTGGACTCTTTCTGTTATTAGATTTCTTAAAATTCTGTTAAAAATCTGAAAAATTATAATCGTAACAACACGTCGGTCATTTTTCAGCTAAACAATTGAACATTGCCTAGTACAAATATATTGAAACTCATATTGAAGGAAAACATTGTGAAAATGAATAAAAAAGATGAGAGATTTTGGGTATTTTCCAGCTTACATTTCTGGACGTTCATGTATATACATCTGTCATCAGTAGTACCCATCTGCGTTCGAAGTAGTCAAATACCCAGGGTGATATGTAAAAAATGATGAAATAAATTGAACATTGTACTCAAATAACGAGACTAAAGATATAATTTTACGTTATGATTGGCCGCGTAATACAGTTTGGCTGTTAATTCAGTTAATTTTAGCTAGACTATTCGGAGAATATTGAGAGCTATTACAGTCACTTGTGCGTCGGCGTCGGCGTTGCTTCTTTGGTTAAAGGTTTGCCTGCTAAGTACTATCATGCACATATCTCAGTAACCACTTATGATATTGACTTGAAACTTTGTTCATGTCTTTAGGGGTGTCATACAATCAAGTCAGGTAACTCTTGTATGAATTTAGTACAAATTATGGCCCTTGTTTGACTTTGAAAATTTGGTTAAAGTTTTGCCTGCTAGGTACTATCATGCACATATTTCAGTAACCACTTATGATATTGACTTGAAACTTTGTTAATGTCTCTAGGGGTGTCACACAGTCAAGTCAGATAACTCTTGTATAAATTTGATACAAATTATGGCCCTTGTTTGACTTTGAAAATTTGGTTAAAGTTTTGCCTGCTAGGTACTAAATTTGGTTAAAGTTTTGTCTGCTAGGTACTATCATGCACATATCTCAGTAACCACTTATGATATTGACTTGAAACTTTGTAAATGTCTTTAGGGGTGTCACACAGTCAAGTCAGATAACTCTTGTATAAATTTAGTGCAAATTATGGCCCTTGTTTGACTTTGAAAATTTGGTTAAAGTTTTGCCTGCTAGGTACTATCATGAACATATCTCAGTAACCACTTATGATATTGACTTGAACTTTGTTAATGTCTGAAGGGGTGTCACACAGTCAAGTCAGATAACTCGTGTTTAAATTTAGTACAAATTATGGCCCTTGTTTGACTTTGAAAATTTGGTTAAAGTTTTGCCTGCTAGGTACTATCATGCACATATCTCAGTAACCACTTATGATATTGACTTGAAACTTTGTTAATGTCTTAAGGGGTGTCACACAGTCAAGACAGATAACTCTTGTTTAAATTTAGTGCAAATTATGGCCCTTGTTTGACTTTGAAAATTTGGTTAAAGTTTTGCCTGCTAGGTACTATCATGCACATATCTCAGTAACCACTTATGGTAGTTATATCAAACTTAGCAATCGTGTTCAGGGGTATATTTTGTATCAAACAATTAATTTACCAAAAATTAAATATGTAGTGATAGATTTTGACTTTTTTTATGATTCAACTTTCCTAGTTTATACTTAATAGTTAGCAGAATTTTGTTTTGCTATTAAACTGATAAAAGTTTTGTTTTATTAGCAAACACCCACAATAGTCGAGCTTGCTGTCTTATGGACAGCTCTTGTTCTAAATTACGACAGTTTGGAGTAACTGGGATCAATTAATTCCTTACACCTGCCTTGTGTTTGGACCGATTTCAAGCGGCGCCAGAGGCAATTATCTTGACACATTAATTGGAGATACTTGGGAGGTGCCAATACACAGACAATCGTGGTCATTGGTTTATGACTTGGCTTGACTTGACATTCAGTCGGTTTATTTAAATTTTAAAAAAATCTTTAGACTGATTTTTGATTAATTTCTTGTCGCGGGAATCAGTCTGACGAGTTGAAAATTGGTCCAGACCGGCAAATTTTCAGTTTTCCTGAGCCCTGATATTATGGAGAGACGCTTACTTTAGCCATTGCAATTATGAAGTATCTTCTTGTACATATGAATTTTTTTTAATCCTTATTTTATGACATGAATGATTGAATCTTAAAGCCATTAATTGTCTGACTTAAAAGATATAAAAGTAAGTTCTCGTGATAGAATATACGACGGTAACTGTAAGCTATGAATTTCATAATCGCGAAAATATGTGACAAATTGATCAACAACCTATTAGATTTAGTACATAAAATGCCCGAATATCCAGATATTCGTTCGGAAGGCTGACCAAATATCCTTATACCAATTTGGGTATTCGTTGACATCCCTAAGTCAAGGTTACACTTAGTGTTTAAAATTAATGGAATACTATTTGCATGGTAACTCTGTCATGCATGGAAGGATTTTGAAATTACATTGGCACAATTATTGAGGAAATGGAGAGGACACAGACTGTGCGACAGCTCTTTTGGGGGCATTCGTCACTTGCGAGAGACAGCTCTTTTTTTTTGGTGATTTGTGAAATTAATGACTGCGAGGGGAAATGGATATGAAAATGCAGAAACAGATTCCAGTCAGTAACTTTAGTTGTGAAATATTACAAGACCTGTGTGATGAACAAGTACAGTCCAAGAAAAACCACCCTATAAAGACACACATTTCTTGCTTGTTGCGTCAATTATTATGCAAGATATCGACCTGACAAGAACACCTCTGTACAACAAACAAATTTCTATGTTGCAAAGGGTATTCACTACTGAGAAGTAGCACTGTGTAATAAGCATGATTTACTTAGTTTTGCTTCAGTGATTATGACATACACAAATATTTTTTTTTTTCATAATTAAGATCACAGACTGTTCCACGGCAATGGAAAAAAAATAATGCAGAAGATCTGTTGTGCAGACTATGTGCCGGTGAAGACATTCCTTACGAACGACACATAATTACATGTCTTCCTCATGACTACCAACATAGCAGTCATCCTGTTGGACCATCACAGGTATAATAAACAATGAAACCATCATAATATCACATGAGTAGTAATTACAGTAAACTCTGTATCCATTTAGTATTGTCGTAGTAAATAAATAAGGAAAAAACATTAGGCCCGGAAAATTTGTTCCTTATATCCGGAATCTTGCTAAGTCCGAAGTCGTTATATACGTATTTAAAGAAACTGAACAGGAAATCTTCATGCGCTACAGATTTATGCCAGAATCCATCCTTGAGCTAACAGGATTGCTTTTCAACCAGCTGGAAACGCCAACTTCGAGGTCTCTTCCAATGCAGCCACTCTTGTGCGTCCTCGCAACTTTGCATTTTTTTGCAAGTGGGACACACTACATCGTAGTAGGTGATGTACATGGCATTTCCATTTCATCTGTGTGTAGAGCTGTAAAACGGACAACTTCAGCGATTGTCAAAGTACTGCTCAACTTCATAAAATTTCCCGACAACTTTGTATCACTTCAACGAGATTTTTATACCATCACAGGTAAATATATCGAATCGATTTCATTGGTCGCTAATGTAAACTGTTTCTACATTTCTGCAAAGGGACGTAACCGTCTTCTTGTTTTAATAGATAACAGTATGCTAAATGTTTTTCCCATATTGGAGTCAACGGTATATAGTAAATTTTCAAAGATTTAAATTTACCTGTCTTTTATAACGGTTTACTTATTTTAAGCATTGCAAGAATACTCATTGTCATCTAAATCCAATATTTAAAGATGCCGATAATTTACATTGTAAAAGGTCCTACTGTAGCTAAGAGGAATTCATTGTCTACACCAGTCAACACTCTTAACTGGAAATAGAGTACATTTTGTTTTGTTTGCTACACACACTTACCATGGTACGTTGATATTGAAAAGGGTTTCCTAAGGTCGTTGGATGCGTTGACTGCACTCACGTAAAGATACAGGCACCAAGTCAACATGAGCCGGATTACGTCAACAGAAAGGGCTATCATTCGATAAATGTACAGGTAGGAATGCATCATCGTGCATATAGCTTTATTACACCACTCGTAGTGAGCAAATTAAATAGCCTAAAAATAAAATTGTTATTGTCTTTTATCAAAGTTGTATTAGATATTAAAGTTTCCGTGTGTCACTGAAAGGGAAGCATATAATTTGATAAATTAATGAATGTGTCTGTCCGTTGAGCTCAATTACATAACTGTTAGATGTCATGGAAAGGTGTCTCACATAATATACCTTGAATTTCAGTTAAGTCTAAACTTCCAAGTACACACTTGTTCAATAAACTTTCCTACTCCAGTGGTCTTTGTGACATTAACTTTCCTTCAATTCAAAGTGTTGTCTTTTAAATTGTAGATGGTATGTGATGCAAAATTCAATATAACAAATGTGGTTGCCAAGTGGCCAGGAAGTGTGCATGACAGTTGGATATTCTGAGAGTCCAGTTTGTGCAGAAAATTTGGAGCAGGTGAGTTCATTGAACATGCTTCGACAATCGGAAAAAAAAGTACAGGTCACTTATTTACAATTATGATAACTATGTGCTGATGAAAAAGCTCTCAAATAAATAAAGTCTCATTATTGTTACGCGCACACATATACTTAAACGAATGGCTTTAACTTAACATTTCCCATTGCAAATTTTAGTTAGAAGTGTTATGTTTATTTATATATCAGGGCAAATTGATGGACATCTCCTTGGTGATTCTGGTTATGCATGTCGTCCATTTCTATTGACACCATACCTACGTCCTACAAGACCAGCACAAGAAAGGTACGAAAACAAAAGACTGAAATACAGTGAATCGAAAATAAGCTGCTAATCAAGAGTGTACAAAAGCAGATGACTGCCATTTACAGCTGTATCAAATGTAACATACTAATCCCAAAATGGATATGCGTCACTGTTTTCTGCTAAATGGAAATGCCTGCATAACTGCAGTAACTACAAACAGGTTGAATTGAGGAATGGAGTACATATATCATTCATCCTGATTTTTGTAGGATAAAATATAAAAAAAAACAATCATATTTGCATGTCATTTGATGTTATTAAATAAACCTTTATTTTTTAAACAATGTTCAGAAAATTTGTAAATGCTAATACCAGCTAATCAATACCGGATGCCATTTGTGAGCCTTTAGGTAATCAAAAAAACTAAACAGTGGACTATCACATGGTACTGACTATTTCATGATTCTGGTTAGTGCTTAAAAATGGAAAAAAACGTTCATTGATAAATAATGAGTTTGTGGCTTGGCCTATAAACAATCAAAGCAAAAAATCAGATTAAATGATGGATCTTGCAAATAATTGAAATTACTATTTTTCTTAACCATTAATTCATGATAAAATGTATCAATCGTTTAACTGCAAAGATGGGTCAAAACACATGAAGCTGATCAAAGGTCAATAAACAAGTGAAAACTATAATTGTGTCCATATGACACAGATGTTCCCAATTTTCACAAAATTGTGCAGATTTTCTCTGACTAATGTGCTCAGGTGAGCTACATAAATATTATGATGTGACTTTATATACAGCAAGTTTCTTGTACAAGATAAGTCAAAGTTGTGGCTTGTACAAGCATTTTTTCTACACAAAATCTAGCAAGGATTGCTTTGACAATTAATCATAAAATATCAGGAAGATGTCATCAGCACACAATACTGTCTCTAACATGCAGAAAAGTTTCTGAATTTTTTAAGCAAATATGAAATTTATGGATTATGTTTTAAAAGAAATGCATTAAGTGTTCTTATTCAGAAAAAATCTTTCATTGAATGACAATACATGTTGAAATAGCTTTTAAATTTCATCTTAAAAACTCTTTTTTGTTCAATATGATACTAGTAGTACCTTGCACTTGTATCATATAGATGTTCCCTATATTTGTATAAATTCTGACAAAAGTTGCTCATTTGTAAATGTTAACATGAAAAATTATCATACAAGGCAAAATTAGAACATATCTTAATGTCTTGTAAAAGAAACTTGCAATATTTAAACCCCCACTAACTACCTGTCACCTACTTGATTAAGGACATATGCCTGACATATGCCTGACAAATTGAGCCTAGTTGAGATAAAATTAACTGCCAAAATATTGTCAGAAATGAACTCTCTATACTAAAAGAGTGATTATAAATATTCTTATGTAATGTAACTGGCACTGCTATTTGTTACATTTTACCAATTTGTCAAGAATGAAATAAAGGTTCAAATATTTTGCAACTATCAGTAACAGTAAATACAATCTTAAGTACATGTATGTATCCTTCACCTGACAAATAATTCTGAATAAAATGACCATTTGCATGTTTTAATGTGTTTGCCAATGTAATTTATATGTATGTCGATCGAAGACTTAAATAAATAAATAAATATAAAATGTATCCTTCAAGTGAAAAAAATAAAAATACATCTAGTATGAAGTATTTTGTAACTGCATTTTTTAAAACTACTAATAATACAGCTTTAAATTATCTTACTTTCTGCAATTAACATGCAGCAACTTACTACAAGTACTTAATATATTGTAATTGCTTGTTAATCAAGTTTTGTAAACATAAACAAGTAAACCAGTTACGGTTTTGTCAGAGTGACACATATATGCTGCAAAAATGTGAAGGTAACATACTTCTCATCTATAAATTTTTGATAAACCTAACATATTTGGTGAACTAACTATTTTCTGTATTCAGGTACAATGAAGCTCTAACAAGGACAAGAGTTTTAATTGAGCAGACTTTTGGTGTACTTAAAAGAAGATTCCCCTGTCTGAAATATGGATTACGGGTGAGTCCAGAAATGGCATTTAATATAACTGTTGCATGTGCAGTGCTTCACAACTTTGGAATGATTAAGGGAGACACGCTGCAAAGAATGGTAAATCAGAACGTCAACACACCCAACATAAATGCACATGTGGACATTAATGAGCCAGGGCTACGTTACAGAGACATGATAGTTGATACCTATTTTCGATGAATGTTAATAAGCAGGTGTGGAACTAGTAAATTTTGGAAGCTGTTAACATTTTTAAAGTTATTTTTGTTGAACACTCTATACTATGAAGATCAAGCAATTACCTCTCCTGACTAAGCAAAACACATGGCCCCTGGTTAAAAACTGTGACAACATTCTAAGGTAATGAGGCATAAACCTGTCGGAATCACAAACAGTGCTGAAGATGTTGAATATCAACATACATAATAAGTTTCAAGTCAATACATTTGATACTTTGCACAATATTACATAAGACTTCATAAAAATCTTTAACTAAAATTTTAAGTTGAAAATGGACATAAATATATCAAAAATCATTACAGAGTTATATGGATTGTTTCCTCATGTGTAGATAATGATGGTGAACAATTTAGGTTTCAAGTCAATAGGTTGGGCAGTATTCAAGATATTCAATTTAGAAAAACCTTAATGCAAAAAGTTAAACAAGGGGAACAAATATGTCAAACATCAAAACAGAGTTGTAGGGAATGTTTCATTTCCATTCATCAGGATTTATCATTGTGCAATTGCACGAATTCAATTGATTTTGTAGAATATTTTTTATTAAAGACAACAGTTCTTCTCTGCAATTCCTCTGGTTGATAAATGATATTTCGGCATCTAATTTCTCTATTTCCTTTTCCATCCTCTTCCTCTCCATCTGGTACAGGTCTTTTTCATTATCTTCTAATTTTCTTTTGTTTTTCTATATTGGTTTATTAGGTAAATTCCTTTTTAGCTCGACTATTCGGAGAATATGGAGAGCTATTACAGTCACTTGTGCGTCGGCGTCGGCGTTGCTTCTTTGGTTAAAGTTTTGCCTGCTAAGTACTATCATGCACATATCTCAGTAACCACTTATGATATTGACTTGAAACTTTGTTCATGTCTTTAGGGGTGTCATACAATCAAGGCAGATAACTCTTGAAAAAAATTTAGTACAAATTATGGCCCTTGTTTGACTTTGAAAATTTGGTTAAAGTTTTGCCTGCTAGGTACTATCATGCACATATCTCAGTAACCACTTATGATATTGACTTGAAACTTTGTTCATGTCTTTAGGGGTGTCATACAATCAAGGCAGATAACTCTTGAAAAAAATTTAGCACAAATTATGGCCGTTGTTTGACTTTGAAAATTTGGTTAAAGTTTTGCCTGCTAGGTACTATCATGTACATATCTCAGTAACCACTTATGATATTGACTTGAAACTTTGTTCATGTCAGGGGTGTCATACAATCAAGGCAGATAACTCTTGAAAAAATTTAGTACAAATTATGGCCCTTGTTTGACTTTGAATAGTTGGTTAAAGTTTTGCCTGCTAGGTACTATCATGCACATATCTCAGTAACCACTTATGATATTGACTTGAATCTTCGTTAATGTCTCTAGGGGTGTCACACAGTCAAGTCAGATAACTCTTCTATAAATTTAGTACAAATTATGGCCCTTGTTTGACTTTGAAAATTTGGTTAAAGTTTTGCCTGCTAGGTACTATCATGCACATATCTCAGTAACCACTTATGATATTGACTTGAAACTTTTTTAATGTCTTAAGAGGTGTCACACAGTCAAGACAGATAACTCTTGTTTAAATTTAGTGTGAATATTGCCCTTGTTTGACTTTGAAAATTTGGTTAAAGTTTTGCCTGCTAGGTACTATCATGCACATATCTCAGTAACCACTTATGGTAGTTATATCAAACCTTGCAATAGTGTTCAGGGTAAATTTTGTATCAAACAATTAATTTACCAAAAATTTTGACTTTTTTTATGATTCATCTTTCCTAGTTTATACTTAATAGTTAGCAGAATTTTGTTTTGCTATTATACTGATAAAAGTTTTGTTTTATTAGCAAACACCCACAATAGTCGAGCGTGCTGTCTTATGGACAGCTCTTGTTTCTGTTATACCTAGGAGTATGTAAAAAACAAAATTTAGACAAGAAGTAAAGTTTTGTAGCTCCAAGACGTTTTTAAACCTTTTATATCTCAGCTTTTCTGACAGTTCTGTAAACATTTTGTGAGAATCACTGGTTAACACTCCGGGGGAACCCGCATATGAAGTGCAACATGCACTTCGGTAAAAATCATATGCGGAGCTTCCGGAACTCCATATGCAGATGAATTTAAAGGAAAAACAAGGTAGGTGATGATGTATGTGTCCTTTTTTCATATAATTAAAGAAAAACTGCAAAAAAACTCAAATGCTATTCGACCCTCACATAAATTCCGCATCTCTCCATATATGTTGTTTGCTTGAAAGTTTAAAAATGACAATGAAAACTTTGAACAAAGTGTCTGACAAATGTGAAAGAAAGTAGTCAACAATTATGAATGATCATGTTTTTGTTGTAAATCGCATTTCTGGCGAGGTATGAACGAAGAATATTAGAAAATATGTACATATATGCTATTGGAAGAAAACAACATACACAAAATGATCTGGGAAAGAATTCCTGGGCAAAAATGTAGATGCACTACATATGCGCAGTGTGCGCTCCATATGTGCTATAAGATGTTATATGGGGTTGTTCAAAACTTATGATTCATAACGCACTACTTCTTGAGTTATTTTCAACAAAGTTAGAATGATACACTAATAGAAATCCGTTTATTGTAGCAAATGTCATTTGTAAAATTTTAACAAGCAAAGAATAGTGTGATACTAGTAACTTAACTTATTGTGATATATGGCTTTACACACGTTTATATACATCAGCATATAACGAAATAAGATTTTTATCACAAAAGCTCACTTGACCCCTTCTCCGGAATGTGAGCTAAAAGTTTAGGTGTACACTGTGTAGCACAAGGATTAATGTCTCTCACTGGCGGGCTGAGATCAATCATGGGCCCAGCAATTATATTTCACATCGGCAATGTTTAACCCACAAGACCATCCCAGTTTGAACAAAAAGCCATGATAGGAATTTCTCCCAAAACAGTTTTAATTTTGTGCTGATAAATGAAGATACCATTATCTAAAATAATTGATAAGTTTAATGTGAGGCTATAAAATATATGTTAAATGCTTAAGTGTGGTAAATTTTCACTCATTGGACCGCTTACTAGTTTAATAGATTCTCCATGTACTCTAACAATTTTCCAGATAGATTAAAATAAGCACAAGTAACACGTCTTTTTAAGAAGAGAGACGCTTTATTTCAATCTAGTTACAGAACTGTAAGTATTCTGCCCATACCTTCAAAAGCTTTTATTGATTTTTAGCTCACCAACTTTCAACTTGCGTTGACACTATTTTTGACAATTTTTATGCTTTCAGGAAAGGTCATGGTTGCCAGACTGTAATACTAACATTGTTGGATGACTTGAGGCAGGCCCTCGACGAAAATGAGTATGTAGCAGCAGTCCTCACGGATCTGCCTAAAGCCTTTGATTGCCTCCCTTACAATATTATTCTAGCAAAATTGTTATAACATGGCTTGTCTGAACTCATGGACTTGTATTACTGAAGGTGTGCCTCAAGGTTCAATTTTAGGCCTGGTACTGTTTAATGTATTTATAAATGATATTCTTTTGTTTCATACACAGGGGTACATTATAATAACTATGCTGACGACAGCACCTTGTCATTTCATTCGCCAAACTTTCATGCATTAATACAAGTTTTGCAAAATGAAAATAATGTACTTCTTGACTGGTTTAAATGTAACAAAATGCAAGCCAATCCAGACAAGTTTCAGTCAATAGCAGTAGTCAAAAGATCATTTTTGAAACATCCAGTTTTTGTCATAGGGTCCAGTAACTATCTTGTGAAGATACAGTTTAACTATTGGGTACAGATACGGATTACAAATTAAGTTTTGACAATCTGTAAAAAGGCCGAAAGGCAGCTAAATATTTTGAAATGAATTGGAAAAGATTTAATTAAACTTAAAAAGCTGAACATTTTCATATATTCATTTTGTCGAATTTCAATTTCTGCTCTATGGCTTGGCACTTTTGTTCTGAAACAAATACTTGAAAAAAGGAAAAAATACAAGAAAGGGCTCTGAGATTTGTGTATAAGATTACTCCTCTTCCTACAATGAACTGCTATACTGTAAACTGCATACTTAGTTTACTGCTTGTAGTATTTCCGACAAGAAATATAACTTACCTTATCTTATCTTATTTCAACCCAGTGTGACTATATTTGTTCACCGAGACATACATTTAAGTCACTCTCTGAAGATCAATGTATATAACTTACACAAAATATGTGTAATGCATACAAAGATGTAGCACATGCGTCAAACATTCAGCATAAGTGATTCATATGTAGTGCATTCGTCACATTTGCAGTAAGCACATGCTTCTATGCGATACATAACGAAGAACATGTATGCGTTGCATAAGTTATACATGCGTAAAATTATGTAACTTGCTTGCGTCACAAATGAAATGCATGCATCACATGTACAGTACATGCGTAACATAATTTAGTGCAATTGAAAATTTGAAAGGATGGCCCCGTATCGGGAAAGGCTGTACTTTTATTCCGTAATATGCCGATTTTTACAAATGTGTGTAAAGCCGTGTAAAGTTATAAGTTTTGGGGTGGACAAGAAATTTTCCTGATAATATCAGTATCAAACAAACTTTTCTTTCCTTGTAAATAATTTTACAAGTGACATTTGCTACAATAAACGGACTTCTTCCGTGTATCATTCTAACTTTGTTGAAAATAACTCAAGAAATAGCACGTTATGAATCATGAGAGTTTTGAACAATCCCATACAACATCTTATAGCACATATGGAGTGCACACTGCGCATATGTAGTGCATATCTACATTTTAGCCCAGGAATTCCTTCCCAGAACATTTTGTGTATGTTTTATTTCTTCCAATAGCAGGTTTGTACATATTTTCTAATATTCTTCATTCATACCTCGCCAGAAATACGATTTACAACAAAAACATGATCATTCATAATTGTTGACTACTTTCTTTCACATTTGTCAGCCACTTTGTTCAAAGATTTCATCGTCATTTCTAAACATTAAAGCAAACAACATATACGGAGAGACACGGAATTTATGTGAGTGTCGAATAGCATTCAAGCTTTTTTGCAATTCTTCTTTGATTATATGAAAAATGGACCGATGTAACATCACCTACCTTGTTTTTCCTTTAAATTTATCCGCATATGGAGTTCCGGAAGCTCCGCATATGATTTTTACCGAAGTGCATGTTGCACTTCATATGCGGGTTCCCCCGGCGTGGTTAAAGGCTTGTATGATTCAGGAGAATTTTTAGCTCACCTGAGCTGGCTCAGGGTGAGCTATTAGGATCGATGAATGTCCATCGTCCGTTGTCCGTCCACACGTAGTTCGTTAACACTCTAGTGGTCACATTTTTGCCTCAATTGTCACGAAACTTGGTCAGGATGTTTGTCCCAGTAATTACTCGGACGAGTTCGAATATGGGTCATCTCGGATGAAAAACTAGGTCACATGACCCAAAAATAGAAAAATCTTCATATGTGCGTTTCATCAAAGTTCCTAGGAATGTTCTTAAGTACGAAAACGCTCCTAACTCTAGGAGCGGTCATAGGCTGTCCTAAGTGCAAATTTTGGCCTAAGTTAATTGCATTGTGGGACACTTACCACAATATGGCTGCGTTAGTAGCGTTTTTTAACGAGAGAAGAAGACGAATTTTCCGTAGAGAACGTGTATTTCGAGACAGGACACAAGCTCTTGACACGCTAAGTGATTGCGATTTGATTGCAAGATACCAGTTCAGCAGGGATGTAATTTTAGACATCATAGATCATTGTAAGGATGATACACAATTACCAACCAATAGAGGTGGTCATGTTATACCTCCACATATACAGGTTTGTAATCTTACAATCCATTGTTGACTGATAACTTTATGTGTCAATATTCTTTCTGCTCTTTAAATCTTTTCGATACTGTTGTTGTGATTCCCCATTGTAAACAATGATGACCCAAATACTGGGAGACGCTTGAGTCTGGAATTTC
This sequence comes from Saxidomus purpurata, assembly GCA_022818135.1. Lineage (NCBI taxonomy): Eukaryota > Metazoa > Mollusca > Bivalvia > Venerida > Veneridae > Saxidomus > Saxidomus purpurata. Next base: position 20,271,611 of record JAFMSR010000012.1, on the reverse strand, counting down.
TGAGATAAATAATGTGTAAAATTGAAAGAATAAGTGGACATTTATTGCCGATAACAATAATACGAATGAACAGTTGATGAGTGCATAATTTTTCAAGATGATAACATAATTTGAAGATATTGGAAGAACTTCAAATATGAAAGAAACAGGACGTTCGCACCCATGTCAGCTCGTATTTTTATTTAATCAACGTTTGTTGGCGAAATTAAGTCGTAAAAACAGTGGCCCCAGCAAAATACTGACAAATTGATTTTATACGGGTACTGATATGTTTCGCTTTGCGAAACTGGCAGTTGATATTTAACAAAAACAACACTTCATTCTGTGCATATTTAGATATCCGGGATAGAACCACAGAGGGTGATGATAATTTGCGTAGAATAAAATCTGAATGAAAAAAATGCCTTTACATCAAAATTTAAGCTGTATGAGCTGTCAGTCTGGTACAGTCACAATGTGTATGTTTTACTTGATGTTCTTAATGCACATACATCACTGAGACAGTCATGGAAAAATACAGGCATAACTGGAAAGCAAGAGGATAATTGCAAGATATTCATTTCTTTTGAAGGCGGATTGAATAAAGAGATTTTAACCGACTACATAATATGCATAACTTAACTGTCTTGTATCTTGTTTTGTATGATACACAGTTCATTGTACATGTCATGGTCTGTGTATACAACATGTTCAACCAAAGCAGATGAGCTTGATTGAAAATGTCTTTGGAAAATCTGATTTAAATTGGTGCTGTATGATATGGTATGATAGAAACTTGTGTCTTTATATTTTTGTTGAGACTCAGAGGTGAGTTAATTCTGTAAATTTTTATCAAGAATATTACAACTTATTAGTTACATAAATTGCATTTAATATTTAGTTATTTACTATCAAAGACATTAATGCTGCACACTAATGCAGCATGGATCTTGACTATCATACTCAAAAAATACTTTTATGAAGGTCTCAGTTTCCACATGCCTACCTTAAATGTTCCTGAGCACATACCGGATAGAAAGACAATGTCAATCACTGAACTGGTTCTTGGTGTCTATGTCAAAAATTAAGTCACTTTATCAAGTGATAAACATTAAATTCATCATAAATATAGCTCTTAGTTTGTTTCAATATTGAAGAATTTTCATTTAATGCCTTGATGTAAATGTTTAAAAAAAGTTGTCTACTGTACCCAAGTCTATCACTATCATGTCTGTTTAAAGTGTTGAAGGTACTACATTATTGAATATTTAATATATTCCTCTCTCTCTCTCTCTCTTAGTATCTCTCTCTCTCTCTCTCTCTCACTCTCTCTCTTAGTATTTGTTTTTTTCATGACTTATGTCTATCAGTTTACAGTCACACACTCTGACATGTTAGCAATAAGGCAATGTTTGTCATGTGATTTATAGAATTATGATGTTCTGTCTATTAAGTTGATATGGTGCTATCATGCTATACACTATACATGTAGTAGGATTTTACCTATGACCCATTATAGAATTTATAAAACTTAAAAGCAGTAAGTGCTCAATACATAAAATCTTATTATGATTGTGGCCTTCATAACTAAAATTGGTATTTTTATTGTGTCAGTTGACCAAATTTAGAATGAGAAATAGGAATACTTAGGTGTCAAAGATCTCCGACTAATCAAGACTAGTAATGAATGATGCACATGTATACATTCTCCATTTATTTTAGGTCCTGGTAACATTGAGATTTTTAGCAAAAGGTAATTTTCTGTCCGAAACTGGAGATCTGCATGGCATTTCCAGGTCATCAGCTTGCGGAATCATTCCAAGGGTTTGTTCGTCTCTGATTAGGCATTACCCTATAAGGTAAGCTAGTTTTAGTTACATGTACCCATCAGGGACTAAGTGGGAACAAAAGAAATGTTTTATCAGCATCAGTATATGTATTACAAATCAAAACACAATGTCATAGTTTGTACAATTTGTATAATAAAGACAAATTACATGCATCTTAAAGACATATTTTATTGGATAATTTCATTAACTTTTTGTTTGTAGTCTGGAAAGAAATTGTACATGTACTTGTTTTCAATATTCTGATGCTATTATGTTGCAGTTTACTAGAAAGTATCTGATGTGAAAACTATGAGAACATTTTGTACAAATATTGATAACTTTGTGTTAATGTTTCTTTATTGTAATTTGTTTACAACCACATTGTGTCATTTACTTTACATTCATCAAATTATCTCATAGACTCATATTCAATAAAATTAATATTTTACAGTTATCATAATCTGAAATTAGCTTCACAATATACTTTTTGTGAAAAAAGTTTGAAAGCCAAGTGATAAATCTTCAACAAATTTCAGATATCCCACTGACCCACAGAAAGTGATGCACATGAAAACAAAATTTTTTCAAGTCACACATTTTCCAAATGTTATAGGGTGCATAGATGGTGTTCTCATTCCCATACAAACACCATATGAGGATGAGGCATCATATGTTTGCTAGAAAGGATTCCATGCACTTAATGTGCAAGCCATTGCAGATGCTGACATGAGGTTGGTTCCTATTGCATCCATTTGTACCATTTTTTGTCAGTAGTAAATAGCAATCTCAATTGAAATTATACAATTTAAAAATATCAATCTAAATTAAAGTAATACTGTATAATTTTTCGACATCAATTGTGACAAATTTCTCAGACTGAGTATAGACTTACTTGATCAAGTATGCCTACTACACATGGAAAATGAAATGTTGGTATCTTAAGACAGGTGGTATCTTAACTCCCGATAAAAGCTGTCTTCTTAAATTACACAGTCGGAATATGTAGTGGCTGCATATATCAGGTTGTTGCTTAAATCTTTGAACAATTAAAAATGGAACCTGAATAAATGGTATGGGTCATAATCAAAGGTGAGCTATAGTAATTGTTTGTTTTCTGTCTGTATGTCCACACCATGGCTAGCCCCAAGGATTATTCAATGCCAAAATTTGCTACAAAATAGTTAAATTGGGTTGAATACAATTAGATGGAAATGTGTTACAACTTAAAAAGGTCAGGATTGATTAAAGAGATTATAACTGACTACACAATATTATGCATGAATGAACTGTTTTTTGTATACTGTTTAGTATGATACACGGTTTGTTGTACATGTCATGGTAGGTGTATTTAACATGTTGAAACAAAGAAGTATGAGCCAATCATTATGAACCTTGGTAATAATGTTTGTCTCAATGATTTCTAGGTCTAGTTATACCCCCAACCCCCCTACCACCACACACAAAGTGTAAGTGGGTATACTGGATGCTTGTTTGTCTGTTTAACTGTCTGTCTGTCTGTAGACTGAATCTTGTGGACACTAAATCTCCAATTTCCCTGGTCAGAATTTAATGATACTTCACACAAGTGATGAGTATAATTCCTAGTTGTGCATGGTCCATGTTTTGTTCCCTAGGTCAAAGGTCACAGGGACTCAGGAAAAGTAAAATGTTTGGACGCTCCAAAACCTTGATTTAAAAGTCCATAATCCAAAATCCAAAAATCTCCAAAACCCAAGGCTAGAATAAAATGATACTTCACAGAAGTGATAAGCACCATGCCTTGTTGTCTCATGGGGTGAAAACCTAGGTCACTTGGATCAAATGAAATTAAAATCTTATAAACACTTACACAACATTAGTTCAATAACAAACCGTGTTTAAAACTGACCTGTTCTTGTATTGATGACTTTGTATTACAACCAATGGTAACCAGGTAAGCGAGATAGGGCCATGTTGGACCTCTGAATTTAAATTAGTCCTTTAACGTTTCCAGATTCATAAATATTGTGGTAAGGTGGCCAGGAGCAACGCATGATTCATTCATTCTGACCAACTCACATATATCCCAAGATCTAAGTCAGAGAAACGAATGGCTGCTTGGAGATAGTGAATATCCGCTGAAAGCTTGGCTGATGACGCCATATTTACGCCCATCTAATAATCAGCAACAGAACTTCAATGTTGCCCATGCAAGAACGAGAAATGTTGTGGAGAGGTCATTTGGCGTGCTTAAAGCTAGATTTCGGTTTGTAACATTTGCATGTTTCAATCCAAAATTTTGAACTACATTATGCTCTTGTTAATTTACGTAACAAAGACAGAACTTTACAAAAATGCTATGAGGACACTCTTCATAACCTTAGGTTGTACAGTACACTTAATGTACATAAGTGAAATGACACATGTACCGGTACTATTTTACATAATGGAGAATTTCAATATTATTTGAAAACAAATATTTCTATTCAGTTATACCATGCTAATACTGGAATTTGGCTCTCCCAGAACAATTTGCACGTTATGGTACTAACTGAGATATTGTCATTACAATTTAAACAACTCTACATCTACTGACACATTAAGAATTCAATTTTAGATGTCTGGACAGATCTGGTGGCCACTTGTGTTACCAGCCAAACAAAGCTGCCCAAATTATTGGCTCTTGTTTTAGCCTGCACAACTTGGCCATTGAGACAAAAATGCCTGTGCCAGATCATGATGCAGTCAATGATGATAATGACAATGCTGTAGATGTGCACCAGCCTGTTGGAAGGGCGCAGGAAATCAGGAACACTTTAGCATGACTTTTCTAATTCAATGAACAAAAGTCATGAACGCTCCCTGTTAATTGTCATGGTTTTTATAATGTCTTTTTTCTTGTTAAATTCCAAATATATGTATTATTAGTAAAGATAAGATAAGATAAGATAAGATAGATAAGATTTATTTTAAGTCGGCAAGACTTAGTAACATGTGAACATAAGCTCTGTAGAGCTTTTATAACAGAATTTTTTTAACAGGTGTATAAAATCAACATCATTAAAATTGCTGTAAAATAAAAATACATTTATACATTGAGTTTTAAAGGTACAGTCAGATTTTGAATCTGTTTATCAAAGCATAGATCATTTCATTCAGATTTTACATGTACTCAGTACAGTTACAATAATTTATGAATAGTTAATATTATCACATATTAAGTTCAATCACATTTAAGTTTATATATAATATATATATATTTGATTTATTTGATATTACACATGTTAAAAGATAGATAATCAATGTTATTTGATATTACTCGAAAATAAAGACTAAAACACGTGCAGCTTTCTCTATATTTAATATATCCCTTCAAGGGATGACCTTGGCATTCAGAAAGCAAGTAGTCTACAAACTCTAGGCACAAGAGATTCACAACAATATACATGTAACATTAATCTGTGACGAAGTCAAACATGAAGTAATTTGGGTTGTCATGGCCGCTCAAAACTTGGTAGGGTATGCGCTCAGGCTCCTACCAAGATTGATTACAAAACTGCAGCAACAACAATGAAAACTTAAATTACGTCAACCGAAAGGAGACCAGACGCGACAGGCTATTACTTAACACCCAAAATTAACATTGTTACTATAAACAGCTAAGCACGCAACTTTAAGGCAATGCGACGGCTTGAAGCAACTCAAGCCAACTAACCATTTGTGACTTGCAACCACACAGCAGCGTATTACTATGAGAGTCCAACTGGTTGCGCAATTATAAGCCTCTGCTCCCAACGGGAACGCGTCGAACCGGTACCAACGTTGAAAGAAAAGAGCCCATAACCACACAACCAGCGCTAAAGGGATGTGCCGACTGCGTAATATGCGCTATATTGATACCTTTGCAAAACAGCGAAGCTAGCTAGGTCTTACCAGTACTATAAGGGCCAGACCTAGTGACCCGAAGCAACACGAGTCAACTACCATTAAAGTGGCAAACAGTATCATACGCCAGTCACGGTGCAAGATGTACTGTGCAAATGCGATATGTGAAGCAATGCAACCGACTTGAAGCAACTCAAGTCAATATAACAACGTAACATGCCTTTGCCTTGCTATGAGATCAATTTCGTTTACCGATTATAGACGCCGACGTCCCGCCGGGAACGTAACTGATTACCAACGGCGAAAGACGGTAAGCCTATAACCAGAAAGAATAGCGATTTCTTACGCTAAAATATTGGTAACGTTAACTAAAATAACTTCCGAATGAATACAGCGCCTGATCACCTTCCGGTCGATGAAATTTTACCGCCACAATAAATTTTAATTTATCCCCTAAAATTTCAAACTAGCCTTACATGTGCTTAATTAATATGTCCTTTAAACAATCTAGATAAAATTCCAGCCCTACTTCGTTCAAATGAACGCCGTCTTCCCTGAAAAAATTTGTCTCTACATCAATATCGGGAGACACAAAATCACAATGGCCAGACAGCCGGATAATTTGGCGTCCTAACCTATTAATTCTTTTCCTTTTTTCTTCTATAGCTTTGGGTTCTGAGGCCCCCCTCCAGACCCTCCTAGGTAAAATATCAATCCATATGAACAGAGTCTGAGGAAAGGCCTCGCGAAGGTACTGAACCTCGTCCTCAATTTTTCTTTTCAATTTTATCAGCGATAGACTTGTGAGATCGTTCCCACCTAAATGTAAAACAACTATTGTCGGTGGAGAAGAAAGTAAAACCTGACCCTGAATTGAATGCCTGAGCGTTGTCCACCGGAGGCCTCTCACACCCCACCAAGCAATTGATTTGTTTAGTTGGAGGTTTGCTTTTCCGGTTGTCTTGGCTCTCTCGCCAGCCCAGTAAGGAATAGAATCTCCCAGGACCCAGATGTCTACAAGTATTTAGATTAAATTCTATAAATGTTAAGTAAACTTAACATAATCAAATTCTATGTAAGTCGAAAACTAAACGATGAAAATGCCGTTCGATTTGATATATCCTATTTTACTTCATTTCTGACGTAGATATTAACTTAATAGGTTTCCGGCACGAATATACAATTTATGACAGATGTCCACCTGCCAAGTTTCATAATTACTGCTGACGGATGACCTTGAGATGCCAGATCTGTGGCCCGTCCAATTCTAAAACTATGGGACCTGTATGTTCCTAAAAGTTCACATCTGTTGATTACTTTAGACAAGACTGCAGAAAATTGAGCTCTAATTACTGGTGTTCCGTCACGGTGGCAAAATAAAATGCCACCGACTTTTGGCCTTACAGTTATAAAATCCAATAATGTGCGTACAGGGCATATAGGGCCCGACTCCCTTGGTAATTTTAAAAAGACGGGCTTTCCCCTTTGATTTGTTTTGAAATGTCTTAGCTGAATTGTAACATACTGCTCCCCGACGAACGACACGTCGGACTGTTTGATGGGACCTACTATCTGCCCTTTGAATGGGGCAACCAGTTTACTTACTCGGAACAGTCCAAAGTACGCTAATGTAAACAGAGATGTGAACAATTTAGTCTCATAATTATCGTAACAGATTTGCGGAAGCTTGTTACAGACAGTGACCAACATAGGCATAGTCAATGGAGCTCGACTATCACATGTTGTGCGATTTCTACGGCAACCTTCTAAAAGTTTGCTAATAAGAAAAATCTGAGTTATATCATGAAATCCATGTAGTTTGTGGAAATAATTTACACCTGCGACATATGTCGTAATGGTCTTAGATGAGAACCCTTTTTCGAAGCAAAAGGCCATAAACAGAACTATGTGTTGATTTGGGATAGGCCAAACATTTGAGAGCGCATAAGACTGTCTAAAATGTTCAAAAGCTCGAACGGCGGTATTATATGTTAATTTTGAATTTATTGCGATCCCCGAATGAAGCAGTTGTCTAGCTCTAGACTGAAGATGTTCCAAAGAAATTCTGGAATCGGCTGAGGGTTGGGATCTGCGTCTGGGGCGAGTTCCTTGAATCTGTTCCACTGAAAGCGAGACAGAGCATCGCAAATATCATTATTATGACCTGGGAGATGATTAGCTTTGATCAAAATGTTCAGATTGAGACATCTTAATGTAAGAACTCTTACAAGACACATTACTTTTTCCGATTTTGAAGACAACTTATTTAAAATATGAACTACCGCCATGTTGTCGCAGTTAAATTTGATCTTCTTGTTTTTTAACTGGGGACCCCAGATAAATACTGCAACTAAGATGGGAAACAGTTCTAGTACCGTAATATCTGACGTAAGGCCGCATTTATGCCAAGAATTTGGCCATTTTGCATTGCACCAATGCCCTTTAAAATAGATCCCAAAGCCTAGGTCCTCACCCCCAGCACTGTCCGAAAACAACTGAACATCTTCGTTCGTTACCCAGTACCGGTCATGAAAGGCAGAGATACCGTTATAATTTTGAAGAAACACTAACCACATAGCTAAGTCTAACCGGATCTCTTTTTTCACCCGAATGTGATGATATGATTTCGTAAGCCCGCAAACTGAATTTATTAAACGGCGAATAAAGGGTCTACCAACCGTAATCGCTCTGCAGCAAAAGTTTAACGAACCTATCAACGACTGCATTTTCTTTAATGTTGTTTTTTCATGAGATAAAGTTTCCTTTATTTTTTTAACTATCTCCTGAATTTTTGAAATAGGGATTCTGATAAGCATTTGATTGGAGTCCAGCTCTAGGCCAAGGAACACAATTACCTCGGTTGGACCTTCTGTTTTCTCCAATGCTAGGGGCACGCCTAATTCAGACATAGTTCGCTTAAAATTTTCCATGGCACGAGAACATAATTCTGTTGTTTTATCACCACCTAAAAAGTCATCCAGGTAATGTATTAGCTTATCGGACTTTGACTTTAACTTGACACAAAATTCTAGGAATCTGGCAAATCTTTGAAGGTTATGCAACTTATTGATGCCCCAAAAGGGAGTGCTTTATCAAAATAAAAATGTTCGTCAAAGCAAAATCCCAATAGTTCAAAATCTGATGGTTGAATTGGTATTAAACGATATGCGCTTTTGATGTCGGACTTAAATAATTTACAGTTTTTTCCCAAATCTTGGATAAGCCGGACAGCTTCATCGAAACTTGTGTATTCTACTGAGCATACCGCTGGGTCAATGAAATCGTTGATTGACTCGCCTTGGGGGTATGACAAATGGTGTATCATTCGAAATTCGCCTGGAGCTTTTTTTGGGAACTAGCCCAATCGGCGAAACAATTAAATTAGGTAGGGGGCGCTGAACGAACGGGCCTGCTACTCTTCCTGCTTCTAACTCCTTTCTTATTTGTGTTTTAATCATATCAGGGTTAAGTACGGTTGAACGTAAATTTTTTGAATCGCGAGGTGATCTGGGCCCCGTATACTGAATAGGAAAGCCCTTGCTAAAGCCATTAACCAAAAACGTTGCTTCTTTTTTGTCATACAATTGTGCATAGCGTGCTAAAGTTTCAACATTTACGGGCGATTTTGCTATATTATAAATGTCAAAATTATGAGGATCTGCCAATGCCGTGCTACTGGTATTACTGTTTCCGTGATTGCCACCTTCCGCGGCCTTTGAAAGGTCTACGAAAGCCCCGGCCACGAAAAGTATTCTGAGACCTTGATATCTGAGAATTCATTGGTTGCCCCGAACGATTACAATTGATCTCAGGATGTGGAGCAGAACACTTTGCGCAAGTATGCGAGAATCTACAATTTTGCCAGGTACAATTACCACTGTTAAAATCATTGCACGTGTATTTGGCAGTGGAGACATGGCCCTGTGAATATGATGGCGTAATTGCCTGTGCATCTTTTACCTGCATACACCGCCACCAAAGATCGTTATTTATCTGTGACCATGACGTCGGAGACAATGCTTGACGTAAACGAAACTGTTCGTCATACGTCCGCCACGCCATGCCGCCCTGACGCATGGCACATTCCCTAATGTTGTACATGTAATGTAGCATTTCATGAATCTTGTCGCTATGGTTTAACAAGTAAATTGAGGCATAAATGATGAACGCATTTGTCCATTTCTCTACGGACGATAACTGATCTTTACACTCTTTTTGCATAGACTCAATGTGCCCGTCTGCGGTCAACTTAAAAACACTACCCTTGCAAAATTCTGACAGCTCGACTGCCCCCTTTAACAATAAAGCTAAATTTATGTATTCGCCTCTGCAAATTTGTTGTTTAAGAGACGATGGGACGTGTGCAGCTAAATCGTCACTGGCAAGACGAACAAGAGGTGACGTTTGCTGAAGATTTTTCAACAATGGGTTCGAAACCGACTCGTGAGACTGTGACTGCCCAAGTAAGGGTACATTATCATGCCCGTCGCCACACCCCTTTTGTGTATTGACTGTTGACCTTGGGGTGTCCTTGTCAATTACGTTATTTTTTGAGGGAATAAGACCTGAACGAGACAAAATTTGTTCAAAATCAATAAAGTTTGACCCACCGTTATTGTCTTGTAGAAGTCTGTTGTCATTGTCATCCACTTCATCCAAACCACACTGTCTCCGACCACGTGGTGCCCCTCGTCTTTCCTGAAGGTCGACCTCGTCGGCGTTTCGTTTCCGCCCCGTGTATTCGGTCTTAACGCTGGATTATCGTCGTTTTGAGCTTCGTCTCTGTTCCGCCTGCCTTCTGCATTTCTTTCCCTGCCAACATTGGCAACAATACGGCCAACACCGCGCCGCCGCAATCTTCCTCGTGGCATAATAACAGTTGAGATGATTGAAGGATATCAAATTCGCTTGTCGTTTGATACGTGTGTGTAAATCGACTGAGAAAGTTGCACGGGTTTTTCGGCTTAAATACATGTTGAGCCACTTGTTCCTCGGTTCAATTACCGTACACTATACATTAACAATTAATGAAACGGGAATCAGTTTTCCTATGATTAAAACCGAGTGATTCCAAATCCTTAGCAACGGACGTATAATGATTTCTCGAACAAATAAACGAAATTATTTGTAAGAAAATAATTTTCTACTAATCCATTTCTTAAAAACTGCCATAAAAAAAACAACCATAGTTTAAGAAACTGAGAAAAAATATACTCTAATGAGATACTATGAAACAGTTTAAAAATCTATCATCACCTTTGATCAGATAAAGTATGAACTGATTAGCAATTATTAGCAATAATATGTCCTTGCATGCCAATACTTTAGTATCATTTAAAAACAGTGTTTGTGCTAGTAACATCTAAGTAACATAAATGTATACAACAGATTTATTCCTATTGTACATAGTTGAAAAGTGACAAAATCTGTTTTGACTGGCCCAGTCATTATTTTCTCTTTAATAATTCTCTAAATATTTCATGTTTTAAGAACATTTCTTGACCATAATTTTTTAGGCATTTTTAACAGTATTGTACCTTTAACATTATGAAACACTCCTTATAATAATACAAAGTGCACATTTTTTTTAAAATAAAAATTATCAGTCAAAATTAACTTAAGGTAGTGGGGGTCTAATGGACACTATTCCAAAACACATTAAACTTAACATTTATATGATCTACATCTGTTAACCGACTAGTGTGCAAAATTTAAAGACATTTCACCGTTTAATTAAAAATTAATTCCATTCTTTGTTGCCCTACCCCCACTTTAGAAATACTGACCATATTAAAAAGTACCATAAAAGTTTAAATAGTTTGCAAGTATATATTTACATTTAAAAAAAATTCCAGGTTCAAAAAGTACTGCAAGCAATGTAGAATTACAAAACATGAATTATAATTCTACAAGCTTAACATGTGTAACAAAAAGTATGCAATAATGCCAAAAACTAGGGTATACAATTTTCCTAATTTTGCCACGAGACATATCACACATGTACATATACACGACTTTAGCAAAAGATTCGGAGTATGGCCATCACTATTGATTATAAAACTTTTATAAGTAGTATATGAATTGAAATATAAGAAAAAATAAAAATGTTTTACCGTCTACTTTTTGAGATATTCAACTTTTAAAAATGAGCACGGTCAATTTTTGTATTTTCAAGTAACTGTACAGCTTGATAAAATCAAGGAAAATTAAGATACAGTTTTCAAATCTTGTAAAATGGCTTAATTGTTCATGTTATTCAGTTTGATAACTAAAGAAGAAAAAATAACGAAAAAATGTTTTGGCTCCTTCGGGGATTGAACTCGGGACCTCTTGATCTCAAAGCAGACGCTCTAACCACTGCGCCACAGTACAAAATAGGTACTGCTATAAAATCCAAAGTATTCCAAATGATCCTTAAACAGGAAGTACTCATTACACATCCACTACCTTAAGAGATTTTCTATCTGCCTTGCTTGTAACACAAAGGCTATTTCTTTCAGTGCCTCAGTTCTCTCCCTCTCTAACAGTATTCTCTCTTCTTCTATTTGTAGTTTTCGTTCCTCAATTTTTAAAAGCTTTAAGTGAAAATCTGAAATTAAAAACCAATACTGTTATATTGACATTCAGTGAAAAAGTAAATATACAACACATACTTTTATTAAAATGATTAAAACTTAAAATGTGTTTGTTCTGTTGCAGAATGATAAAATTAATGTGTGTATGGAAATTTAATTTAAAAGACATCTATAACATTACTGATGTGAACAATTTCAGTTTTTCTGTACAACATAAAGTGGCTTAGTTTTGGTAATGTCTTGTTGGGGAAGTAAGCAGGGGATCACTGTTACCATGCCAGTATTTGCCAGTTTTCAGACTCTTCATGCTGTATACTTTATATTTAAATGATTAGTTACTCACTGTAGTTGATGACTGGGATGTAACTTATATACATAGACAAATTTTCAAATTACATTAAATTTAAATGCAGAAAATGAAAGAAGTCCAGGTCATTCCTTGGTCAAATATCATATGACTGTATCTTCTAAATCCTTAAAGGGTTTTCATGTAACTGTGGTCATATGTTAGTGTAATCCAATCTTATAATATTTACTTGTGTTAAATCATTTAGAGTTTATATTATATGACAGCTCTATTTTAAGAAGGATAATTGACAGTAAACAGTAATTGAACATCTCCATTACCTTCCTCATGAATGTGACTGGTATCTGAACTCTTTCTTTTCATACCTTTGTTGCTATTTCTTATCATTTGAATTGCGGCATCTCCACTTTCTATGAAAGAAATGATTATATTACATTTTATATTATCATCTTGATTTTTAAACATGTTAATAAGGTTAATTTGACTGTGTAATGAAACTTATTATAAATATATATATTTTGTTTCACAAACAAATTTTTAAGTGGTATTTTCATTTTATGTATAAATACCCGGTAAAGAAGTCAGACATGAGTGAAATATTTTGACTAGTATATATTTTTATTTTTTTTATCGATGATTGTCTGTTGACCCTCAATGTTTTGCTTTAAACAAGATCTCCTTTGAAACAACTGGGCCTAGAGCTTAGATAGTAGACATGTTACATTGTCTAGTAGTCTTCCACCTACTTTGTTCAAATCATGCCTCTGGGGTCAAATTGACCGCACCCACCCGGCAAATACACTTATGAGCAATATATGGCCATCATGGCCCTCTTGTTTAATGTAACCATGGAAAGCCTGAATACTGGAAATACTTTGGTCATGAATGCATCACACGGTGTGGGACTTAATGCAATAGCTATGTAATCTGTGATTTTAATAAGAATTTTATAGACTTTTTATTGAAAATATGCATGCATTCATGATGTATGTGTTCTATCATTAAACATTAGAGAATGTATTCTTTTTGTTGTTTTCTATTTACCGTTTACTGTCTCAGCATGATCTGTTTCTTTGCTACATGTATCGTCATCACATCGTAAAAAGTTAATGTATTCTCAATACATATAAATTTCACAGTTGCACAAATATTTAACATACAAGTATGTTACTTTTTACTGTATAGTATACCAAATTTACTCTTTTTGTAAATAAAAATATGTGAAGGGTTTGGTCAGGTCCTGAATGGTTTCTGCTAACTGTTTGGTTCCAGTTAAATTAAAGTTTATGGAATTATCATTAAAAGGAAGCTTTTGACTTTTAAGGAAGTTGAATTGATAAAACTAAATAAATTTTACAGTACTTGACAAATGCCAAATCAAAAAATATTTTAAGTGGTAGTATCAAGGTTTATTTAGACATACAAATATGAAAAAAGTTTGATATTAGCACCTTACTTATGTTACTACCATAAATGTGTAAAGAGATAACAATACAACCAATCCTATATAGTAATGTTTAATAGGGTGCATATATGTACGTCATTGATTTTGGGTATTCAAATGTTAAGAAGTTCCGATGCATAGTAAAACTGATATAACATTTTAACTGTTGTTCTTACCAGACTTTATCCCGCCACTTATGCCTCTCAACATTGCTGTGCGAATTACAGTTGGTGCCTAAAATTTCAGAGTAATATTCTTTATTAATTAATAGAAAAAATACATTTGGAACAGTCCTGATAAGAAACATATAATGATATTGTAAACTCAAACATTTACCATCATATTGTGTATTAGGGTTTATCATTGGTACCGGTTTCCCACATGGCCAATGCTCCAAAAGAGGTTAATTATTTTAGGTTTTGGAGGATAGTGCAAGATACAGAATGCGTCTCAATTCCAGAGACACCCCTGGTTCTTTTAATACCCATACATGGGACCTCAGTTTTTGTCTTATCCGAAAGACTGTTCGTAATTTTGGCTGTTCAACCAAGGGAATCGAACCTACTACCTTGAGATTACAAGTCTTGATCTCTACCGATTGAGCTAACCGGGCTGACTAATTACCATTTGATATGATTGAGATTAAGTCAAACTGTTGTAATTTGAACAACTTTAGAATGAAAATAATGCTGCCTTCACTTAAACAGTTTGAATTTGTTACAACATGGACGCAGTAAAATGCAATTTTCATTCAATAAGGCATCAACATGTTTAATAAAAAGAATCAGAAAAATGTTTCTGCCTTTTGAAATCACACTTATGTCTGTTTTAAATTATTCAAAATCATACAAATGACAAATCTTGCTCTACATAGCTGTACATAGCCTTTGCATCATTATTCTTTTAAGGAAATGTAAATGTTCATGGTTACAGATTTTTCCACATCTGACAGATCTTTTGGCGATGGTCCGCCCCCTGTGATACTGGTCTCCTTGATCCTTTTACATTTTGCCTTGACAGATGACTGAAAAGATTGCCATTTCTTTTTCACTTCTTTCAAGTTCCTATTGCATGAACTTACAGCATTTACCCAGTAAACAAAAAAAATTGTATTAAATCTGTAAGTTTGTATATACAAATGTTCATATTTAATTTCAAAACATATGGTCACCTTACTGTGCCAAGATGTACTATTGGTCCTCCTTTATAACTTAGGTAATATTGAAGTTACTAGTGGTATTTACCTGTCAGTGCATTATGTGAAATGCCAAAATTTAAATGAAATGTTTGCTGTTTTAAGATACATGTAGGCCCCCTAGTAGAGTGAAACGAACAACATTCAACATGCAAATATCTGTCAGTCAGTCACGATCTCAAGTATTTTAAAGTTCCACAATATTAATTTTAGAACTATGCACCCACCTTTGTAATTCAACGTAGATGCATGGAACAGTTATCCATTAATTTAATGGACAGATTGGTTTAGGTATGGGAGACATACATGTATGCTCATATCATTATCTTATTCACTTCTCGCGCAGGTATCTCATTAAAATACTGAATAAGAAACTGTATTATATTAGACAAGCTTGTGAAATCCCAATTTTGAAAATTGTACTGATGTTGTCAATACCTATAACCTTGCAGTGTTGTTAAAGCAAAATTAGTGCAGACTAACCTTATGATGTATTAATAAATCTACGTCATGTAGTGTGTCAAGGTTTGTGTTGGAAAATACATTTTCACTTAATCTAGGTCTACTGTATTTCTGTGTTCCAAATGGAAATACTTTACATAAGATCGAAAACATGATACATCTTAAAGGATCTTGATGAAAAGGTTTATGAAACAATAGGATATTTTATGGGTCATGCATATATGGAAGATGGTGTATTTTAGACATTTTTTCATCTGCATGATTCACTTTGTATGCCTGACCACAGATACATGACTCGTCTTCGTGCGATAAAAAGAGTTTGCGGTATTGGAATGCTGGTTGAAAATGGACTGATGAGAACCACGGAACTTTTCAATTTCACGAG
This sequence comes from Saxidomus purpurata, assembly GCA_022818135.1. Taxonomy (NCBI): domain Eukaryota; kingdom Metazoa; phylum Mollusca; class Bivalvia; order Venerida; family Veneridae; genus Saxidomus; species Saxidomus purpurata. The sequence continues at coordinate 20,255,571 of JAFMSR010000012.1, read as the reverse complement.
ATCTGTTTTTATTATCCATTCTAGACGAGATATAGCTGAAATATGATTAGATATATGATTTTCTTTACATTTAAATATGATAGCTAAGATCGATCTGTACACAAATGTGTACGTGACGAAAATGTATCCGATACCTACCTCAAAGCCACTTGCTCCCATGCTTTGGCCTTCCGTGCTGCTGTCACAGCTATTGACAGCTTGGCTGTCAGTAGATCACGATTGTCCGTTACTGCCTGGATGAGGGCATTCACCTCGTCATTCCCCCAGTTTTCCTTGCGCTTTTAAGAGATACCAGCCTGTAAGTCCATTTCACTCGATTGCAGACGAACATTGACGAACGCGTAAGAAAACCGGCGGAAGTTTACATTTACTATGTCATTTCTACCTCAATTTGAAGAGTCATTCCTAAGTCTAAAATTGACCTAAGAACTTTTGTTGAAACGCACCTAGGAGCAATCTTAAGATAATCCTAGGAACACTCCTATCTTACTTGTCCTAGGATCTTTGATGAAACGCAACCCTGGTTTTTCCAGGAAGCGGACTCGAGAGTGACTCGATAAGCTCAAAGCTTTCTTCACAATCAAGCTAAAATAAATCAGTATAAACTAAATTGCCTGTGTTCAAGACAGAAAATAATTATTTTTGGTGTAAAGCCTTCAGAATAGGAGATATCAACATCATTGCTGGAGCTACAAATGGCATAGAGTCACAGTACAAGATCTTTAAAACAAGTTTCATGCATAGAAAAACCACATACAGCCATGTCAGCATGCTGAATATTCTGGTCAAAGACTTTTCCAAGTCGATATAAGGGGTAGGTATACAACGGTATTAAATATTAATGCTCCTCCAATGGAGATCATATAATTGCCCCTGCACTTTTTTCTTTGTTAAAACACAGTTTTAGTCGAAAAATATAATATTTGCAATCTCCCAAAACGATAATGCATAATGACGTTACGCTGTTTTTCCTAAAGGTAAGAAAGACATTTTATTCTAGACATAACAGAACTATTCATGGCATTGTTTTGATATTTTAATCACTAATAGAGGTCATTAAGAAAAGATGCTATCCTTAAATATCCGTATTCATATAGTTTTAAACTTTTTAGCTCACCTGGCACAAAGTGGCAGAGTGAGCTATTAGAATCGGATTCCGTCCGTCGTCCATCTGTCCGTCCGTCCACCATTTTCCTTAAACAACATCTCCTCTGAAACCACTAGGCCAATGTTAATAAAACTTTGCAGGGATGTTCCTTGCATGAAGCTCTATCAAATTTGTTGAAGGTCTATCAAATTTGTTCAAGGAATTGAATTGTATTCCATGCAGAACTTTGGTTGCTATGGCAACAAATAGGAAAAACTTAAAAAATCTTCTTCTCTAAAACCGCAAGGCCGAGAGCTTAGATATATAGCATGTGGCATTGTCTAATGGACTTCTACCAAGATTGTTCAAATTATGACCCCTGGGTCAAATTGACCCAGTCTGGGGAATCATTGGGTTTTACATAAGCTTATACAGGAAAAACTTTAAAAATATTCTTCTCTGAAACCACAGGGCATAGAGCTTAGATATTTAACATGTTGCATTGCCTAGTAGACTTCTACAAAGTTTGTTCAAATCATACCCCTGGGGTCAATATTGGCTCCGCCAGGGAGGTCACTTGTTTTACAAAGACATACATAGGAAACATTATTTTGTATGTAACATTGTCTTGTGGTCTTCCACCTACATGTACATTGTTCAAATCGTGCCTCTTGGGTCAAAATTGACCACACCCATTAGGCAAGTGGACTTGTATTCAGGTGAGTGATATAGGGCCATCATGGCCTTCTTGTTTATGTATTTATTGCTTCTACAGAATACACCCTTGAAGCACCAAATTAATCTGGTACATCCAAAGTTTCAACTTCCTTTAGTTGCAGATACATAGATATGAATTAGATGTGTTCAGGGAAATTTAAGAAATATTCAGCAGACGTTCCATAGCAACTCTACAACCGTCCAAAGAGTTTTGTAAAATATTGTTAGAACGGATAGATTTAGCAAAGGATATTGAGAGGTGCAACTTAAAAGTCCAGTCAGTCCTTCTTTCAGCTGTTATAATGACCAAATTAAATATCTTACCTTTGAAATTCACAGTGGTTTGTACAAAGATCATTCCTTACCGTTATTTTTATCTAGAAAGTTGATGCTGTGAAAAAAGTGCAGTAGTTTTATCAGTCATATTGCAAAAAGTAAGAAACACTGTCGAACAATACTTAAAGCAACAAAATTGGCAGAAATATATCAACATTGTTTGAGGCTAAACAAAATACAGTCATCATTATTCTATTTGTAACGATAGACATTTGTATATTATATGAGATCAAAGGATCCTATTGCTCATTCACACACTTGTCAACATTTGTATATTATATGAGATCAAAGGATCCTATTGCTCATTCACACACTTGTCAATTAATCAACTGTCATAATTAGTAAGACAATTTAGTTTCTTTTTTTACTGCAAGAGTTCACTACAAATAAAAATATAGGCATTGATATATCAAATCTTATGTTTAAACTTTCCAGCGATGATGTGAAAAAGGTTTCAGACAATGTCTTCAGTGTTGTCGGCAATAAGAGGTCATGTGCTGTAATGTTTGGAAATGAAAACAGTATGCCACATTGTGACTGCAACGACTGGACATCCAAACACTTGCCATGTGTTCATATGTTCAGTGTTATGAGCATTCACGGTAATATTTCATGGAATCTTCTATCACCTTTGTATATGCGGTCTGTTTACTGTTACATAGATTGTACTGACTTTGTTTCATTCTGGTTTCACCAGTCTGTTTAGTAATGATTTAACATTACCAACTTGAAAACTCATCTTATGAACTGAATCACATTATATCATTAATGTAAAGTATCAAAGAATTCTGATAAGGTTCATGTCAAACCGATGATTTACCTGAAACAGCATGTTATGCGCCTAAACCAACTATGATAAATTATTAATTGTCGGTTGTCCTATCTCTCTAAATTCTTTTTAATACCGATCTTGTTGTCTTTTGATTTCAGACGAGTGTATTCTTGCTATTGACCCTGCGGAAGAAATAGGGATGACGGTTAATCAGGAACAGGAAGACGCTTTGCTTGCTACTGATGAAGGTGTGTTCATGTGTGAATGATGATTACCTTTATAAACCATTTCTAAAAAAATAGTTTTAATAGCTGTAGTTTAGCAGGTATAAATCACCTATTAAAAAGATGTTACATTGGAAACAAAATATATTGACTTTTTTCTTACGTCCCAGTATTGTGTCGTTTTAGCACTTTTAAAAGTTCATCACATGATCAAAGTTTTCTAGTGGCTTAAAAGCTAAATATACATATTTTTTGTACCAATTTCTTGTCTCATAAACATTTATCAATCATGTCAAAATGCAATGTTGGTTTTCATAAGTCACCTTGGTGAAATTGTTTGCAGAGGAATCCAATATCAAGTCTGTTGAATGCCACCAGAGGAAAGCTAGGGACGTCATAAAGAAGTTGTCCAACATGACATACGATATTTCAAGTATTGAAATACTATACAAAATACGACATTCGGTCAATAACCTTGTAGCAGAAGTAGACAAAAAGGTATCTACTATTCCATCTCAATCAAGATTAACACGTTTAAGGAAAAGATTTTCCTTGAAAAAGTATGCCAACAGATCTGTTGTAAAAGGTGGCTGTATTAAAAAAGCATTCAAAGTTGGACATTTCAGAAGGTATGACAAACAGAAAAAAGTCCCATAAGTTGACATAAGACTGCATTGGACAAAACATTTTAATATCAGTCGGTTACTAGAGGGGTTGTTCTATGTGTGTTTCTTCAAATGCACGAAGAAGCAATTCAGAAAGTGTTTCATTACATTGATTTCTATTTCGGAAAAACCTAAAGTCTTTGATAGGATTATATTTGGTAATGCAGTTGTATGTGTTTCAGTTACTTCGAGTTGAACACATCCTGAGATAGAAGTTATAAGACCATATTTGCCAGCTGATTATTTGCCGGAAGAGAGTACGGATCTCTGTAATCGTAAGTAACGATACATTAACTTAATAACGCTTGTCAAATATTACTACAATTTAGGAGTGTTACAGCCAATAAAAGTTTAACTGGAGAATAATTCAGGCATCAGATAGAGGGCTGCAAATTGAAATTGACTTTGGTCAGTAAATAATATTCGACTGATGTCCAAGCTAAAGCCTCATACTGATAAGCCTTGGTTATAACTACATCATCTCTCTGTGGGGCCTATGCAGAAGATGAAAGTCAGATTAGATAACTTTTGACTGAATTTATAATACCCCCGAAATGAATGGGGGTATATAGGAGTCACCCGGTGGTTGTCGGTCGGGCGGGTGATTTTCCTTGTCCGGAGCATAACTTGAAAATTACTGGTTGGAATTCAATACAACTTCATGCAATTAGTCCGGGACCCATGGCCCAAAATTTCACTTTACCCTACTTGGTTTCCTCCCCAAGGTTTGACTGTATTTTTTGAAAGAGTAGTGTCTGCTTGTAAAGAAACAAGTGTATGTAGAAATTTTTAGGCCGGCGAAAGTCTTCAAAATGGCGGAAATCCAAGATGGCCGCCAAAAATTAACAAAAACTCATTTTGAGGGTAAATCACTTTATTTTATATAATACAATCATTTTTAGCACCAAATTCTTAAAATTTTCATTTGAATGTAAGAGTTCACTTCAGAAAAGCATTGCTAAATTCATAATCTGACTTATTTGTCAAACTCAAAGCTAGAAATTTACGTTACAATGCATAAATTTGGAGTAGATTGGAATTATTTTAAGTTTTCAATCATTGCAAAATAGGTTTGGACACAATGAAAACATAAAAAGTACTCAAATGATATTTGAAGCTGTGACTACAACTGGTATAAGTCAACCACTGTCATAAAATTGTACACATTCAGCATTTTTTCATGACAAATGTCAAAAATACGTTACCCTATATAAAATCATCAACAATACTTAACACTATAGAAATGAAAATGTGCTTACACTTGTAGTTTGAATGATTTCATTAATAGTTATCTAGAAATAAGAATATACTAATCAGTAGTGTTTATCCTAACAGGTCATACTTCACACTTCATCTCAGACTAGTAATCTACGTAACATAAAAAATGTTACGTAATAAAATTCGGTTAGATAAACATGTTATGAATTCATTAATTCTGTTCTTTTGATACAACACAGCAATTATACATGTTACATAAACATTTTAAATACTTCGTTGTAACGAAGTTAATAATGTATCAAGAATGTTTGTATGTTAAAACAAAATATGAATTACGTTACCATAAATACACGTTGATACATTTTATTGTAATTTTTTTTTTTTTCAAAAATGACGAATTACTCATACAAATAATTAACGAAAACTAAAATAGTCACATAAATTTATAGTCGTATTTAGTGTGACTTTCTGGGAAACATTTTAGAATACTATAAAGAAAAGGACAAGCAATTTACTCTACAAGCATAGATATGTTACCAGTTATTATTTTCATATTTTCTTAATTTAACAGGCAACTCTAGAAAACACTGACAACAACTCACAATGAAACAGTACTTACAAACTGACTAATCTGGCAGCTGTATATTTGGTGTTTAATGTTCATACATTATACCCATAAAACCTATAAATGAACATATAATGAGTTTTTATGTTTGTATTTGTAAGGATAAATTTATATGGTATTGTTATAAGCAAATACACAAAAAAGAAGGTAACACCTTTTTGTTCTAAAAGGTCACGTATTCACTCACATGATGCTACATTATAACTTATTCATATAAGTTTATTCATTGATTTATAAGCTTAAATTGAATAATTGCTCAATTTCTATTCAGCTATGATCACTTACAAACGAAAAATATATAATTTAGTCAGAGACGGCTATTCAAAACAATTTCAAAATACAATCTGTCAATATATTTTTCTAAGCTATGACTGTTTTATCATTCTTCGTACTCATACTGAGCACGTGCACAATAGGCTGGTAAACCCCGACAAAAACATGAACTTTCACACCTGATTTCTTTCTTAGCACAGGAGCAATTTCTAGTACATCGTTTCTTACATTTACAAAAATAGTCTTTTTCCAGAATTGAAGGAATGTGACTCTCACACATAAGCAAAGGCTTTGTCTTTGCTGACTGATATGTCCACCCAAAGACATATGGGTCAACAATTGACGGTGTTGGCTGATCTGCTTGTATCCAAAGTGTGGTTTGGTTTAAGACTCGAAGAACATGTTGCCGAAAGGCGTCATCTGTTGGCGGGAGGTTTTCAAGCGGTTTCTTACTTGCATAGTACAAGTGGCTTCTAAGTGAATTCAGATCACTGAATCTTCTGTCTTTTGCATACATTGACACAACTATATCTTTGACTGTATCCAATGTAAATTCTACCAAACCATTGATATCTCCTGTTTCTATGTGTTTACATATAGATGCAAGATCTTCGACATGACTAGTCTCTAATGTGGCATTAAAAAATGCTCGTTTTCCTTTTCCGTAGAAGTAGCTTGTTGTATCACAGCCACTTAATGCATGAAAAAGTGGCAACATGGTAATAAGCGATGGGTTGTCACACCTGTTGATGATCTCATGCACAGGTATACACTTGTCTATCATCTTTACAAACAATTCTTTCACTCCAATGTCTCTCAGACGTTCAAACAGGTATAAAGCAATGACAACTATATCTGTATCTGTTGCTCGGATCACGATTCGGGAACATCCATTCTGTGCTGCACATAACGCATGCAAGAATATACGAGTATCTGCTTCTTCATGGGTGCTGGTCAGTAAATACCGATCCATATACGATATTTGACAGTCGCCTTCAGAATCAATTACAGCAAATTTTAAGCGGTTTTCAAAACCACTTGAGAGGTACAGTTTTGTGTCTACACCTAATACGTCCATAGATTTCGACCATGTCTCGAACAGAAACGCAAGTAAGTTTGCTTTGCTAGTATTGTTATGAACGATATCTTCAAAATGCTTCAACTGCATTCCTTTATAAATTTTGAATTCCTTTATAGCTTCCTTTCGCCTGTGTCTACAACCGCTTGAATCCTTCAGGCATATGTTTCTCCCATTTGGATCATGGATCTCAAATATTCCGTCATAGCGATCAGCTGCAATGTGTATCTCTGCATACGGGTATTTCTCAAATGTGTCTTTCAAAATTCTTTCTGCAAATAATTCACTGTTCTCGTCTCCATGTGGTTTGAATGCCCGTATAACAGCCATAGCGTCTACAACAACAGCCTCTTTCATATTTCTTTCTCTGATTGGAAGATTACATGGCCAATTTTCTAGTCCGCTTCGTTTCTTTAAAATTTCTAATAAGATCGCCTTATTCCCACCTCTAAGGTAACATTCTCCTGTTTCATTATCCATTTCTGCTATTGACGGAGGATATCTTCGAAGTTCATGGGAAAGAATATTACTAAACTGAACGTGGTCTGCAGTTTCTCTTTCTTTTTCCACAAGAGCTCATTTCATAATCTGTAACTCGTCTGTCAGTTCATTCTTATACTTTTTAAGTTTTGCCGCTTTCTTTGTTGATTCTCCAATATCTAAGAATGTGTGAAGGTTAACTCTTCCCAATTTATCAGTTGAGAGGTAGCTTTTCAATGCATTCTTTCCTTTTTCTTCAAGTGTAAGAAGATCGTCTGATATATAATCTGGTGCTTTCAAACCACTACAGATGTTCACAATTTCTGTACAGTCTTCGTATGTAAAAGGATTAATCATTTCAGTATTCACGACCTCAATGATTGCTTCTCTTTGTTCGAGTTCTTTCTTCATTGATGATTTATTATCGTCATGGTGCATGATATCTGTTTTCTCAGTTCTAAGCATATTTTTCAGGAAAGAAGATACAGCAGCTGAAAATGGCAGTGTTACAAACCATTTCTCTTGAGTTTTCTCACTAAGCGTCATTCCTTTTAACCCTGCCTGTCCACTTCTTCCTTTCGCATCACAATTTTGTGAACATTCTAATGCCATATCAGTCCATATGTTATTGAAACTTCCATTTGATCTTTTCACTGTAAAGTTTCCATTTACGAATTCTTTTTCTATTTCTGGTGCATTTTCAGGTAGACGTCTCATTTCTTCAAGATAAGTAACCAGTACTTTACTATATTTCTGGTGATCAGCTGCAGTGATCACTGGTGTCATGGCTGCAGTTGCTGATAAATGTTCTGACCAAACCCCGTCACGCTCAGCATGAATGTACAAAAGCAGTGTCTCCAACATCCCTAGGTACTGTAACCAGAACTTGTGAGTCTTGTATTGAGACCTAGAGTTGTTATAATAATCCATGTCAGATCTAAGATCTTTAACAGAAACTTGTATTTCTGCTACTAGGTCAGCTAATGTATTTCCATCGTCAGTGCCCAGTCTGTCCTTCAGTTCTCTTATCTTTTCATTCAATACCACAAAGCTATTCTGATCAAGGTCTTTCTCCAAGAAGTTTTCGAAAGCTTGCCACCAAAGTTTTGTTAGTGCTTCATGAGCTAGCATATGGGCATTAATGGCTTGATAGTATCCTTTGCCTGAAAGAATTTTATTGGCAGTACCCTCTAGAACAATTCCGCTACTTACAAAAATCTCCTTAAGACCAGACCCCAGCATGATTTTTCCGACAGCTCCTACAAAATTCATCAGCAGATGAAAACCACCTAATCGAAGAATAAGATGTGGGAAATCACGAGGTTTGTTTTTGCGTAATGTGTAACTTATCTCATATATCGCTTCATCTTGTGTGACAACTGTATACTTCATTCCAAGTTTGTTACTTGCCTTTATGCATATTTGTAAGGCCTCCCTTACAACATCCGGGTTAGTTGGTGGCCTTGGTAAGAAAGGACAATATCCAATACTTGTGGTAACTGTTGATGTTTTGCTTATTTTGGCATTGAAAACTTTCCAGCTTGGACAATCAATGTCAGCTTTGTAGGACAAAATCTGGCAGCAGCCCAGCATAAATTGATATCCCCAATTGAATGTGTGTCCTGTTTGAGTAGCCAGTCAAGGTCAAGACTTCTGTCAGTAGGGCAAAGCTTTCTTATTAACTTCTGGGCAATGTGTGAGTCTTGAAAACTACTACCTGACGCTTTTGCTTCCTGGAGTGTAGTTCTCCTGTGTATTGTAGCAGGTATTTCACCAAAAGAGCCTCCAGGTAGTGTCTGAATTGCATCATGGTGCTGATACTTGACCATACTAGTGAAATGCATGCTTTTTCCATCTAAAGTACATTCGGAAAAGTCGAGGTTGTCAATAGCAAATTGCGTGAAATTTTCAGAGTTAATGTTAGATGGGATAAATATTCCATCATCTGAGCATTTATCAGTCACTTCCAGAGCTACAGATGTCAAAATTCTTTGTAGATCACTGTAACTAATACAAATCCCTAGTCTATTTAATAACGATATTAAATCTTTGCTTCGAGTTTTATGGTAAATATGTACGGCAAGACCAACATGTTGTGGTGTTTTCATGCCCGTGACTGAATAAACAATGTTTTGAGCAAGATTGAGTACTTTTTTGAGTCTCATCTTCTTCATCATTTTCATCACAGGAGTCAACTACAATACAATTATCTTCAAGACTCTTCTTCAAAGAAATTACTTCTATTATAAGTTGTCCTGCATTGATGTTGGCTGAACAAACTAAATCCCACACTTTCCCCCCTTGTGGCCAAAAAAGTACAGACCTACCAAAGTGATTAGCACGCTTCTTCATGTTGTCATTACGATGCCTTTTTGCATCAGATGCATTGACACCACTACCAATCAAATGTTCAATATATCTGTTTCTGATTGCAGATAAGTACATAACACTTCCACTCAGTGTTAATACTGATTTGCTTGGTTTTCCATCATCTTCTGTAATGACCTTCCCTGTTTCATTATCAATGTCTCTGATATCATCTGATTCACCAAGGAGATACGTTAAAAAATTGTACAAACTGCTAGGTGTCATCTTATCTGCCTGTCCATAACTAACGCTCAATGTGTCTTCATTGCCCTTTTCAGTATTATTACTGATCAGTTCCAAGTCTGCTTTGATTACGTTGGCAAGTTGAAATGCTAGTTTATTTGACATCTCTTCATCAGGTTTATTAATGACAGCTTTTTGAGTCTCATCTTCTTCATCATTTTCATCACAGGAGTCAACTACAATACAATTATCTTCAAGACTCTTCTTCAAAGAAATTACTTCTATTATAAGTTGTCCTGCATTGATGTTGGCTGAACAAACTAAATCCCACACTTTCCCCCCTTGTGGCCAAAAAAGTACAGACCTACCAAAGTGATTAGCACGCTTCTTCATGTTGTCATTACGATACCTTTTTGCATCAGATGCATTGACACCACTACCAATCAAATGTTCAATATATCTGTCTCTGATTGCAGATAAGTACATAACACTTCCACTTTTCAAAGAATTAATAAGTTCGTGTTTCAGGGTGTCAAATGCTAATTTGTATGGATCAGAAGTATCTATTTTTTTTTTTTTGGTTCAGATTGGAATCTCAAAATGTTATAGCATGATTTGTGATATCTAGCTTCCACAGCACACAGGTCAATAGAAGTACCAGTTTGACCTTGAATTCTACGCAGAATATGTTCATTATTGAGATCAGCTGCTTTTTGGTACAAAGTCTCTTGGCACTGTTCAGTCAAAACACAAACGAGTTTTTCATGTTTTTTCTTCCCAGACAAGCTACTCTTCCCACATATTAAACACATAGCCTTAAAATCAAACTCTGGAACTTCATTACGTGTTAGCTTTTTGTTTATACTTAGGGATGGTGGTGATGCTTTTCTTTTTAGACTACATTCACTGCTCCAATTGATATTTGTTTTACTTGTCCAACTTGATCTACAGGACTTATGCCACTTTGGTTCATTGCTAAAAAAGATTGATTTTACATTTAACTCCTTCTTAAGCCTGTCAGATAACGCATCATTACGAGAGTTGGTGACGAAACATATTGTATCAAAACTATCAGCAGTAACACTTAATAAGTTTTCTTGTGTCTGTCTTTGGCAAATAATGCACAAGTTAAAGTCTGTGATAAAACAAGTATCGCTGCTCTTGCCTGGGTAAAGTTCAAAGTCTGTAGACATTCTGAAGTAATTATCACTCTCCACCTGAAGAATATATCAGTTGTGTACACTATTTAAAGAGCAGATAAACAAAATTTGTAGCATTTATTTTCTATAATTGTTGATTGATAGTAGCACAAAATTTCTTGAAATTACCTGAAGAATTACTTTTTAAAGTTCAAACAATTCTGTTACTTTACATTTGAAAACAATAACTGTTAAGGGTCATAACCTTTGCTTTTTCATTATTGCTGATTAAATAAACAGTATCAGTATGTTGTAAATAATTCTCCTCTTACAAACAGTAACTTTTCACAACAATATAAACTGGACAAAATATAAACAATTGTTTTTTATTAGCTCACCTGAGCTGGCTCAGGGTGAGCTATTAGGATCGATGAATGTCCGTCGTCCATCGTCCGTCGTCCGTCCACATTTAGTTCGTTAACGCTCTAGTGGTCACATTTTTTCCTCAATTGTCACGAAACTTGGTCAGGATGTTTGTCCCAGTAATTACTCGGACGAGTTCGAATATGGGTCATCTGGGGTCAAAAACTAGGTCACAGCCCAAAAATAGAAAAATCTTGTTAAGGCTCTAGAGGCTACTGTTTCAGTCCAAATATCCTGGCAATTTGTCAGAAAGGTTGTTTCTATGATTTCTAGCTCAAGTTTTAATATGGGTCACCTGGGGTCAAAAACTAGGTCACACAGCCCAAATATGGAAAAACCTTGTTAACACTCTAGAGGTAACATTTTCAGCCCAAATATCCTGGAAATTTGTCAGAAAGGTTGTTAAGATGATTTCTAGCCCAAGTTCGAATATGGGTCATCTGGGGTCAAAAACTAGGTCACAGCCCAAATATGGAAAAACCTTGTTAACACTCTAGATGTTACATTTTCAGCCCAGATATCCTTGAAGTTTGTCACAAAGTGCAGATCATGATCAGACAGCAAAATAATGAAAGTGCAGATCATGATCAGACAGCTAAATTATGAAAGTGCAGATCATGATCAGACAGCTAAATAATGCATAGCAAACAGTGCAGATCATGATCAGACAGCAAAAAATAAAAAGCTGACAGTGCAGATCATGACCAGCCAACATACAATGAATAGCTTACAGTGCAGATCATGATCAGACAGCAAAAAAATGAATAGCCAACAGTGCAGATCATGATCAGACAGCAAAATAATGAGGCCTAGAGCTTAGATATTCAGCATGTGGCAATAATTGACTCTACCAAGATTGTTCAAATCCTGACCTCAGGGTCAAAATTAACCCTGCCTGGGGGGGGGGGGTCTTTTGATTTTACATAGGCGTATTAAGAGGATATCATGAGCCAAAGGTAAAAATTGATCCTTTCTGCTATTAATAACCTTTTTATTTTTGCCAATGGTAGACAGGTGAGCGATACAGGGCCATCATGGCCCTCTTGTTAAAGATTTTACTGCAAACCTACATGTATAACATAATTCAGATTATTTGATAGCAATACATAGTATTATCAATTCTGATACCTTGTTTTGTATGTCCTGTTTTCATCAATATTAAAACACCTCCCATATACAAATGTCCGTTGTGAAATTGCATGTCACATGTCGCCTCATCTACAAACACACGTTTTGGAATATTATTGCATATTTTAAATATGCTTAGCATGCGACAAAAAAAGCCCAGAAAGGCAACTATCATTATTATACCCCCAAAACGAAGTTTAGGGGGGTATATAGGAGTCACCCGGTGGTTGGTCGGTTGGTCGGTCAGGCGGTCTGTTGCATTTTCCTTGTCCGGAGCATAACTTGAAAACTACTCATTGGAATTCAATACAACTTCATACAATGGTCAAGCACATTGAGAGGAAGTGCAGTGCACAAGAACCATAGCTCCATCTTGAATAATTACAGAGTTATTGCCCTTTGTTACTTTTCCTTGTCCGGAGCATAACTTGAAAACTACTGGTTGGAATTCAATACAACTTCATACAATGGTCAAGCACATTGAGAGGAAGTGCAGTGCAGAAGAACCATAACTCCATCTTGACTTATTACAGAGTTATTGCCCTTTGTTGCTTTTCCTTGTCCGGAGCATAACTTGAAAACTACTGGTTGGAATTCAATACAATTTCATATAATGATGAAGCACAATGAGAGGAAGTGCAGTGTACAAGAATCATAACTCTATCTAGATTATTTACAGAGTTATTGCCCTTTGTTATTTTTTCTTGTCCGGAGTATTACTTGAAAACTACTGGTTGGAATTCAATACAACCTCATACAATGGTCAAGTACATTGAGAGGAAGTGCAGTGCACAGGAACCATAACTCTATCTTGACTCATTACATAGTTATTGCCCTTTGTTACTTTTCCTTGTCCAGAGCATAATTCGAAAAGTACCAGTTGGAATTCAATACAACTTCATACAATGATGAAGCACAATGAGAGGAAGTGCAGTGCATAGGAACCATAACTCAATCTTGACTAATTACAGAGTTATTGCCCTTTGTTACTTTTCCTTGTCCGAAGCATTTTTCGAAAACTTCTGGTTGGAATTCAATACAACTTCATACAATGGTCAAGCACAATGACAGGAAGTGCAGTGCGAAAGAACAATAACTCTATCTTGACTCATTTCAGAGTTATTGCCCTTTGTTACTTTTACTTGTCTGGAGCATTATTCGAAAACTATTGGTTGGAATTCAATACAACTTCATACAATGGTCAAGCATATTGAGAGGAAGTGCAGTGTACAAGAACCATAACTCTATCTTGACAAATTACAAAGTTATTGCCAAGAACAATATCTCTTTTTAGTTTGTTTGCAAGGTATTCTGTTACTACAAACTTTCTCAGTTTATAAAGCAAGTCTTTTGGGGGTATTAATCACATTTAGTGATAGCTCTAGTTTAGGTAGTGTTTTCTAAGGCTTGAAAGCTTGTTACACGTTACATAATGTGATATATGATATTCAAGTTTAGGTATGGATGTAAGCTTTAAAAATTTATAACATGTCTAGCTTGATGTACCTTCAGCTCAAACCTCATTTCTGTATCTGGTGCGGTATGATACTTGGTATACACTATCGATGTTACACATATAATCAATCTCTTCAGTTGACCTTTCTGAAAAAAAGTCATGGTTAATCTCATTGTAAAATCATAAATAAGTAATAACACAGCTAAAATGTTCTAATGTTAATTATAACATTTCAGAATCCTAACTCATCATACGCATTTCCCTGCAAGTGTTGTACGATATACAAAACATCTATGTAGCATGATAATATTGACTGAATCTAAAGAGATATTGTAAAGATAATAATAAAATTCTTTGAAAAATTGCATTCTTTTTAGCTAGATCTATCTTATTTTCATTACAATGTATATACCTTCAATCTTCACATATGCTTGAAGTGACACAAATCCAACTTTTCCATTTACTCATCAGGCTTTCCAAACTTGTTTCACAAATTCATGCAGCTGTACCTGTAAAATCACATATACTACATGAATGTATTTTTCATACAATTGCAGAAAATTTTATAGTTTAAATAGCAACAGATGTTAATAAAAACACCAATGTTTTAATGTTTGTTTCTTACCGTTTCTACTAATGTTGCTGTACTCAGAGAGTCAGTGGTTAATTTACAAAAGTCCAGTCACCATCAATTCTTTAACTATATTGGCACATGCAGTTAACTGTCTTCTGGAAAAGAAATGAACAATTATATATAATTTGTTGAATAAATATGCCAAAATGCCAGTCCCAATACTTCAGGTTGTTATTTATTTATTTACCTATTTAGAACCAATGGAAAACATAACCAATACCATTTAGTCCGTTTTCTATTACCTATCCGACTACTACTCAACTTTTGAAAAAAAAAATCATAAAGGGTTCTTTACAAGTATAATGTCTCTCTTGATTTCTTAGTATGACTTTATTTTGACAGTAATTAAAACTCTTGAAAGCTATAGAACATCTAATAATGGGATTTATAGAAAATTACGAATCTTATATCATTGTTCTGGCTGTTGTAGGTTGTTTCTGAAACTCGATCACATTAAAGGTATTACAAAAACACTGTCTTAATTGTATTAAAGTGACATTATGTGCATCTTACTGCACATAGTGTATTTTGGTGACAGTTTTATAAAAGCAATTTTTGGTTGCTGTTCATTTAAATGTGCTAAATTAATGATTATGCTGCATTAGTATTGGAAGTTGGTGCTTTAGATATAAAAAAATCGGACTCATAAAATGATGTTTGTAGAGGTTTCGGCAGTGGAAGGGAAGCAACTCCTGCATGCAGTTGTTCTTTTCTTAAATTGACTCTCCCAGTCAAATAAGAAAATCAATATTTGGAAAGTTATTATTTCATACTGGTAGCGTGAAGAGTTTGGTGTATTGGGTTAAAAGCTATTATTTCCTCTACGCTTTTGTACACACACCATATTCAGCTGGATTTTTACTTGAAAAAAATGCGCATAATGTCACTTTAAATACAATGTTAACAAAGAAATCATGTTTCAAACTTACCATCTGAAAGTCTTAAAAATCTTTATCTGTATTCTTGAAGTGTTGTAGATGTGGAAAAACCAAGTATTCTTTCAGTGAGTTTTACTGCAGACAATATTTTAATGGAGTAACTTCAGTAAAGGGAGAGAACTCGGCAATTTTAGAACAAAGTATTTGTTTCCTAGTAGTGAGTATAATGAGTAGTACATTCAGGATCAATTAAAAAAAATTTTTTTTGTTACTCTATCAAATTCTTTCTTATAAAAAGTACTTCAATTATGTAACGTGATATGTTCAAGGGATGTGTCCTATTGACAGGGATTGGTTGAAAAGGTAACGTATGCAAGTTGGGTTACAAATTGTAATGTATATTACACAATGCTAATGATATGCGTGGTAAGTGTTGCTTTCTTTAATTTAATTCTGCACCTACATTCTTCATAGTTTTAATAATGAAGAGTCAATATTCACCATTAAAGACTTTTTAATAGTGGAAACTGTTTGAGGGAATATCGGTAATGTTCATTTTTATTATGTAACGTATATGTAAATAAAATGCCTATTACAGGCGTTTCAGTATTTTGAATTTATATTATATCTATATATTCAAACTAGTTAATAGTACTGTGGTTGTTTTAGTGTAAAGAGAAGTATGTGAGTACTGAAAAACTATACTTTATGTATGTAAAAACGCAAAAAATACAGAAATTCACATGAATTATCCTTTGTAACGTAAGTTACACACACCAAAAGGACATATAAGTCAGAAAATTATACAAAAACATACCGTTTGCCCAATTACTTAATCCAAAAAAGCAATTTGACCCGGCAAAATATCAATAAAGACACCTTTTATGCAGTTATTAAGCATGCACCCTTTCTACAAACTATTTGTTAATTTTTGGCGGCCATCTTGGATTTCCGCCATTTTGAGGACTTTCGCCGGCCTAAATTTTTCTACATACACTTGATTCTTTGCGCACAGACATCCCTCTTTATGAAAATACCATCAAACCTTGGGGAGGAAACCAAGTAGGGTAAATCATTTTTTTGAGGCTTTTGGCTCTTTGGGTCCTGGACTAAATGGTCAAGTACATTGAGAGGAAGTGCAGTGCGCAAGAATCATAACTCCATCTTGACTTATTAGAGTTATTGCCCTTTGTCACTTTTCCTTGTCCAGAGCATAACTTGAAAACTACTGGTTGGAAACTTCATACAATGGTCAAGTACATTGAGAGGAAGTGGAGTGCACAAGAACCATAACTCTATCTTGATTCATTTCAGAGTTATTGCCCTTTGTTATTTTTCCTTTACCAGGGCATAACTTTAAAACTACTGGTTGGAATTCAATACAACTTCATGCAATGGTCAAGTACATTGAGAGGAAGTGCAGTGCACAAGAACCATAACTCTATCTTGACAAAATGCAGAGTTATTGCCCTTTGTTACTTTTCCTTGTCCAGAGCATAACTTGAAAACTACTGGTTGGAATTCAATACAACTTCATACAATGGTCAAGTACATTGAGAGGAAGTGGAGTGCACAAGAACCATAACTCTATCTTGATTCATGACAGAGTTATTGACCTTTGTTATTTTTCCTTTACCAGGGCATAACTTTAAAACTACTGGTTGGAATTCAATACAACTTCATACATTGGTCAAGTACATTGAGAGGAAGTGCAGTGCACAAGAACCAGAACTCTATCTTGACAAAATGCAGAGTTATTGCCCTTTGTTACTTTTCCTTGTCCAGAGCATAACTTGAAAACTACGGGTTGGAATTCAATACAACTTCATACAATGGTCAAGTATATTGAGTGGATGTGCAGTGCACAGGAGCCATAACTCTACCATGACTCATTTCATAATGGGAGGAAGTGCAGTGCACAAGAACCATAACTCTATCTTGACAAAGTGCAGAGTTATTGCCCCTTGTTACTTTTCCTTGTCCTGAGCATAACTTGAAAACTACTGGTTGGAATTCAAAACAACTTCATACAATGGTCCAGTACAATGAGAGGAAGTGCAGTGTAGAAGAATCATAACTCTATCTTGACAAATTACAGCGTTATTGCCAAGGACAATATCTTTATTTTAGTTTTTTAAACTTCCTCAGTTTATAAAGCAGTCTTTCGGAAGTATTAATCACATTTAGTGATAGGTCTAGTTTAGTTATGTTGTAATCATACCTAAGTAATCATTGATTCATTTGAAACGACAAGAAAGTGTTGACAGGTATGAGACTTGATGATAAGAAATGACCATAGACTTATTCAACGCCACCAGGATTTGATCCATGGAAGCATAGCTTTGTCAAAAATTAAAATTAAACACATAATTTTTTTATATTTGAGGCCTCCAGGGCATGAACTTTGATTTGTACACAAACTTCAAGAAAAGATATGTAAATTAAAACCATGTTTGGAATCTAAACTCCTGTTAAAATACATACAATAAAATAAGAAAAATTGAATTACAAGATGAAAATCACACTGAATAGATTTGTCAAAATATGATTAGTGCTTTACATCTGTATAAATTCAATAAAAAATAACCCAAGGTGTTATATTTTGTACAGTTTGTTTAATTAAAATAAGTTATATTTATAAAGAATATCATTTACATTCCTATAGATAAAGAGAAATATAATTTTGTTAGCAGAAATCCATTTTGTTGGAAAGAAACTAACTGAATAGAATTTTGCATTCTATTACCCATTCTATTAATATATCGGTTGCAAAGCAACACCTGTGTTGGACATTTTTAAAATGCAGCTTACATTATGGTCTTACTTTGGTCCTGTAACAGAAAATGCAGCCCAGCAGAAATGTTTTGATTTTTAGCCCAACTTTTTGAAGAAAAGGGGAGCTATTGTAACCAATTTTCGCCGCTATTTCACTTCAGCGGTTGTTTGGTAGTTATTTTGGGGTTCAAGTTAAATTTGGGCAATGTATAATCCAAGATTGTTCTGTAAAAACTGAACTTATCAAGTTTTGGCAAAAACACTGCCCAGTTTTGCTGCCACCATCCAAGTTAGCTTGGAACCTTTTCGTGAAGAAACAACGAAGTTCAAGTTCTTCTACTACAATTTATTTCTCATTCATTCATCACATCTATTCAAAAATGTTCAAAATAATTCATAAAAGTACTTGAATGTTCTTCAGAAAAATGTCATGAGTAAATAGATCTTATTCTAATTAGATAACTTTAAGTTACTGCAAATTACTGTTAATCACTTTAATTACTTCCAATGACTATAAATTACTTCCAATGACTATAAATTACTTCCAATGAGATATACTGGCAACTTCTAAAAACATAGAAAACCAACTCTCGAAGACCTCTCTCACAACCAAGCGTCACCTTTTATACCAGCCACCATGAGCCCCCTTATTTGGAAAACTCTTTGTCTTGCAGTTTTGTGTGTAAAAATAGAGTAACTAAAAATACCTTAATACTTCACAGTTGTGTCTATTCTTAAAAATATGCAGAATGCTTAGTTACCAAAAATATCCAATGCCAGAAATAGCCATTCTGTTGTATAATCAAGGAAGGTGCTTTCCCACAATCTAAAAATACTTGTAATACTAAAAATATCAGCCAATTTATTCTTAGAGGTTGTAGCAATGCTAATATGATTGACCTAATGCCAGTCTTTAAAATAATCTTCCATAAGTCCAGCATTCACTAATTATAGAACTCAGGTCATCTATTTTTGGAACAGGTCAAGGTGTTAGCTCAACCACTCACACCATGGAAAATTACTCACAGAGAAACATGAGGTCTTTGGTTGTCTGCCAGAGACACTAATACTTCTAGTAATTTGTATTATTCATATCAAAAAAACCATAACTAATGATCAGTATAAAGAACAACCTGAACATCCCACAATAAATGAAAATTAACTCTGTCAAGGATTTCAATTGAATTATGACCCTTTTCGACTTTATATTCAAATTTCAAGATGTTCGTACTTATCCACTTGATTTTTCCATTTGAGATATTACTTTGAAAGTTGGAATACTCGAGTACCATTATGACACCTGTCTGATAGCAAGAGGAGATAATCCTGTGAAAATGTTTCTTGATTTGTACTTAGAAATTCCTAGTTAAAGTCTTTTGTGCAACTGGCACTATCATGCACATATATCATTAACCACTTGAAGTATTAATTTAAAGTGTTGCTGTAGTATTCAGGATTATCAATCAAGTTTGATAACTCTCGACTTAATATCTTGCTACATGTGGCCCTTGTTTATACTTGGGGTTGTTTTAAGTTTTGTTTTATACGCAAGCACTGAAAAAAGTTGAGCGCGCTGTCCTACTGACAGCTCTTGTTGTTAATAGATTGTTTATATAACTTGAATTACTTACAACATAATGTATATAATGTACATTATTGTGATGTAAAGTTAAATTCTATGAATAAATGTAGTTAAAACTGCTTCTGTGCGATACAAAGGGATAATAGTTGTAATTGTGCTTATTAGGTCCACCATCCTCGTTCGAGGTATAGTCGGTACGACCCGCGGGATAATAGTTAATATGCTGTTTGTCTTATATTCAAGTGATCATGAACAAATCCATCTATGCAACTCATGTAAAACATTCGCTCATTTCAAGTAGATAATAGTGTATGGAAAACTACCCAATCACTTTAAGAAGAGCTATTAAAATGAAAGAAACATCTCTGGCAGCATCTTTTATGTCTGCATTACTGTTTCATCGTGTATGAATTTAGTTTTAACAGTTTAAAGTCTTTATGATAGAAATGATCTCAATTTACTATCAAAGTATTTTGAATAGTCTAGTTTAGTGTCATCTAAAGCTCTTGTTCATTTAATCATGTTGAAGAAACTTTATCACAAAATACTATTTATTAGGTACAAACTTGGTATAGATAATTGGTTGTAGAGTAAAAGGCTTCAACACTAGATCAAATTACAGCATATAGTTTTTCTTCAATTTTATAAATTACAAAATTTAATAGTTACATTTTCTTGGTTTGCTTGAAGGATGAAGACAATCTTTTAAGTAAAAAGCAATTTGGCCATGTCAAATGAAAATCTAAGATACAATCACAAAGTATGTCAGATTTGAGAAGACTAATTAAAGCCGGAATAATAGTTGCTGGCCTAGTGAGTGATGTATGATGTCATAACGATTAATGAAGTCATGAATCATGTCATTAACATAATTGCAATTAGTTTGTGTTTGAGTTAGCTACTGTTTAGTTTATTTTTCGTGAGACTCTATCAAATATAACCATACAAAGAAGCAACAATTTACAAAATTGTTGGGATGGGCTTTCGAGTCATTCCTTTCCTTATGAACATTATAAGATTATTTAATTTTGGGAATGTTTATTGATGTAAGATGTCTTGGATTAGATAGAAATTAGAGTCTAAGCTAGATATAACTGATTGCTAAATATAATATTTTTACTATCACAACATTGCGATGTTAGTTACTTATCAAACACTGAAAATCAAATTGAATCATTATTGTGAAATATGTATAGTTTAATGAATATATTTAGAGAGATTTACCTGCTGGTGATTTAGTATGTGGCGTTACAAAAAAAGTGACATATTAAAAAAGTCAGATGATTACCTAGACTGTACACAAAGAGGACAACAAGAAAAGAATTGATGTGAGGCATTAAAGGCGCTGCAAAGAATTCATATTTTTGTTTATCTTTTGGTATCGGGTTATGTATTGTAATGGGTCATTTAGATAACACTTAAACAAAACATTGAATGGTGCATTTTTATGAGAAGTACATGAAAGTGCTTCATACAACAGTTACATTACTTCAGGATTGCTCTGTGGTATGATGGTTAACAATTTAGACTATCAATCCTAAGGCCTATATAGTTTGAATCCTAGCCTTGACACTGGAAATGTCAGACTTGCTTTTCAGTATTTTTCACCCATATCGAGATGAGTAGTAACAGCGTCGGTTCCGACGCTGTTACTACTGAGATGAACTGGTTACAAACCCAGAGGTAGTCTTGAGTGTAGAGGTGCTTTACACCAGGCATGTAAAGAACCAAGGGATCTTTTCAAAGGGTCTAGTACCAGCAATCCATTGTATCTGTATCTGACCCTTCAACTTGCCCCTAAGTATCAGCAGTTTCACCTTTTAAAAAAATACATGGTACAGCCAGTACTATAAACAATAATATAAAAAATACATGTTCTCCAGTTCTTTTCAACATTGTAGACATATTCTAGTAAATTGTTCTTGATTTGACAGGAAAATATTATAACAATATTTTGGCATTTTGTGGGTGTCATTGAGAAATCTAGTGGTGTCTTTTGGTAAAAGGTTGGCCCGGAAGTTTCAATTTTGAAATCAATTCAATTTCTTTTTTGTTACCGTAATTTTACACTTTAAAAAAAATGTGTTGTGATTTTTGGTATAGGCATTGGTAAAATGTTACGCAATTTGGTGCCACCTAATACAATTCTTGATGTTTTGGTTTGAATTAACTTTGTAATATTCCAGCCATGTCATGTCATCGTTAATTTTCCTTAAAAGATCTGATTCATTGTAATCATCATTTGTCTGAATATTATTATACATTAAATAAATTCCAGTCTGTTCTTGCAAATATTCCGCACTATGATAGAAAATGTTTCTGATGATATAGGTTCATCTGATTAACTGATCAAGCTATAAAACTGTTTGATTCGGAAAATATTCCAGACAATGCTGAAAAAAGTTTGGCCTAGATATTGAAAGAATTTTCAACAGTTCACAGGCCACTCCATGAAAGATTCCAAGCAATGCTTAAATCTATTGAAGAAATGTTCATGAATTCTAGCCTTCGCTTGGAGATATATGTTGAAATTTAGTACTTTGCCATGTGGCATGTAGTTCTGTCCTTCTGTGTTGGTTTTTTTATACCCCCAAAACGAAGTTTAGGGGGGTATATAGGAGTCACCCGGTGGTTGGTCGGTCGGTTGGTCGGTCAGTCGGTCGGGCGGGCGGTCGGTCGGTCGGTCGGTCTGTTGCATTTTCCTTGTCCGGAGCATAACTTGAAAACTACTGGCTGGAATTCAATACAACTTCATACAATGATCAAGCACATTGAGAGGAAGTGCAGTGCACAAGAACTATAACTCCATCTTGACTAATTACAGAGTTATTGCCCTTTGTTACTTTTCCTTGTCCGGAGCATAACTTGAAAACTACTGGTTGGAATTCAGTACAACTTCATACAATGGTCAAGCACATTGAGAGGAAGTGCAGTGCACAAGAACTATAACTCCATCTTGACTAATTACAGAGTTATTGCCCTTTGTTACTTTTCCTTGTCTGGAGCATTATTCGAAAACTACTGGTTGGAATTCAATACAACTTCATACAAAGGTCAAGCACATTGAGAGGAAGTGCAGTGCAGAAGAACTATAACTCCATCTTGACTAATTACAGAGTTATTGCCCTTTGTTACTTTTCCTTGTCCAGAGCATAACTTGAAAACTATTGGTTGGAATTCAATAAAACTTCATACAATGGTCAAGCACAGTGAGAGGAAGTGCAGTGCACAAGAACTATAACTCCATCTTGACTAATTACAGAGTTATTGCCCTTTGTTACTTTTCCTTGTCCGGAGCATAACTTGAAAACTACTGGTTGGAATTCAATACAACTTCATACAATGGTCAAGCACATTGAGAGGAAGTGCAGTGCAGAAGAACCATAACTCCATCTTGACTAATTACAGAGTTATTGCCCTTTGTTACTTTTCCTTGTCCGGAGCATAACTTGAAAACTATTGGTTGGAATTCAATACAATTTCATACAATGATGAAGCACAATGAGAGGAAGTGCAGTGTACAAGAACCATAACTCTATCTAGAGTATTTTCAGAGTTATTGCCCTTTGTTATTTTTTCTTCTCCAGAGCATTTCTTGAAAACTACTGGTTGGAATTCAATATAACCTCATACAATGGTCAAGTACATTGAGAGGAAGTGCAGTGCACAAGAACCATAACTCCATCTTGACTAATTACAGAGTTATTGCCCTTTGTTACTTTTCCTTGTCCGGAGCATAATTTGAAAAGTACTAGTTGGAATTCAAAACAACTTCATACAATGGTCAAGCACATTGAGAGAAAGTGCAGTGCACAGGAACTATAACTCCATCTTAACTAATTTCAGAGTTATTGCCCTTTGTTATTTTTTCTTCTCCAGAGCATTACTTGAAAACTACTGGTTGGAATTCAGTATAACCTCATACAATGGTCAAGTACATTGAAGTACAAGTACATTCCGACTACGAACTTTCTCAGTTTATAAAGCAGTCTTTTGGGGGTATTAATCACATTTAGTGATAGCTCTAGTTGCTATATACAGAAGATTTGATAAATATTCCACACAACTTTTATCATGGAACTGCATAGACATTTTCATGATAGTGCTTTTAAAATTTAAAATTTGGGTCATTTAGCTGAACAAGAAGTTACTCTTGTCCTAGAATAGAATGTTCATACACATAGCACATAGTTACTCATAGCAGGTGTCAGCATTGGATGTTAAATTACATCTAGATATTTTGGAAGATTGAACACAACATATATTTCACTAATGCATAATGGCATTATGAAAGTGGTTCAGATATTGAGTCTGCCCTGCATGAGGCGATGAAGTGTGCGGCATACCTCATGTTTCAGAAAGGACTTGGGAGTATGATGAGTCCAGATACAACAAGAAAGATACCCATTTACTGGACTATAATCTGTGAGCAGAAGGGACAACTTGTACTTTTTAATCTCTTCATGTATTTTTATACCCCCAAAACGAAGTTTAGGGGGGTATATAGGAGTCACCCGGTGGTTGGTCGGTCGGTTGGTCGGTCGGTCGGTCGGTCGGTCGGTCGGGCGGTCGGTCGGTCGGTCTGTTGCATTTTCCTTGTCCGGAGCATAACTTGAAAACTACTTGTTGGAATTCAATACAACTTCATACAATGATCAAGCACATTGAGAGGAAGTGCAGTGCACAAGAACTATAACTCCATCTTGACTAATTACAGAGTTATTGCCCTTTGTTACTTTTCCTTGTCCAGAGCATAACTTGAAAACTATTGGTTGGAATTCAATAAAACTTCATACAATGGTCAAGCACATTGAGAGGAAGTGCAGTGCACAAGAACTATAACTCCATCTTGACTAATTACAGAGTTATTGCCCTTTGTTACTTTTCCTTGTCCGGAGCATAACTTGAAAACTACTGGTTGGAATTCAATACAACTTCATACAATGGTCAAGCACATTGAGAGGAAGTGCAGTGCAGAAGAACCATAACTCCATCTTGACTAATTACAGAGTTATTGCCCTTTGTTACTTTTCCTTGTCCGGAGCATAACTTGAAAACTATTGGTTGGAATTCAATACAATTTCATACAATGATGAAGCACAATGAGAGGAAGTGCAGTGTACAAGAACCATAACTCTATCTAGAGTATTTTCAGAGTTATTGCCCTTTGTTATTTTTTCTTCTCCAGAGCATTTCTTGAAAACTACTGGTTGGAATTCAATATAACCTCATACAATGGTCAAGTACATTGAGAGGAAGTGCAGTGCACAAGAACCATAACTCCGTCTTGACTCATTACAGAGTTATTGCCCTTTGTTACTTTTCCTTGTCCGGAGCATAATTTGAAAAGTACTAGTTGGAATTCAAAACAACTTCATACAATGGTCAAGCACAATGAGAGGAAGTGCAGTGCACAGGAACCATAACTCAATCTTGACTCATTACAGGGTTATTGCCCTTTGTTACTTTTCCTTGTCCGGAGCATTGTTCGAAAACTTCTGGTTGAAATTCAATACAACTTCATAAAATGGTCAAGCACAATGACAGGAAGTGCAGTGCGAAAGAACAATAACTCTATCTTGACTCATTTCAGAGTTATTGCCCTTTGTTACTTTTACTTGTCCGGAGCATTATTCGAAAACTATTGGTTGGAATTCAATACAACTTCATACAATGATGAAGCACAATGAGAGGAAGTGCAGTGTACACGAACCATAACTCTATCTTGACAAATTACAGAGTTATTGCCAAGAACAATATCTCTTTTTAGTTTGTTTGCAAGGTATTCTGTTACTACGAACTTTCTCAGTTTATAAAGCAGTCTTTTGGGGGTATTAATCACATTTAGTGATAGCTCTAGTATTAAATAGATAGTTTAACTGGTATCTAAAAGTCCAAAACATATCAAGAAAAACAAAACAAGTGCAGAAAAATATCAAAGTTATTTTTTGGGGGTAAAGGCTTAAACCGTGGAACTATCTGTATCGAAAAAGAATTCAGTCTGGCCACAATAATATAAAAGGTAGCATTGAAACTTAAAATTGAAAGCTTTTCTGGTCTGGGCAAGAACCTACTCCATCAGAGACTCTTTCCATCATAGCACAGAATATATTTGCCAAGACAGACTTGAATGTCTGTAATGTGTAATAACATACAAACAAATGATGACTACAGTGAATCAGATCATTTAAGGAAAATTGAAGATGAAATCAGTAGTCTATGAATACACCAACTTTCTCATTATGCGCATAGTCAGTCAGGCACTGCTCTTTCCCTGTACACTACTATGAATGATAATAAGTATTTTTGTTCTTTTAAGTGTCAATTGCATAACTGTATAATGTGGCACCAAATTGTGTACCTTGTTACATATTTCTATACCAAAATTAACAAGATCCATTTTGAAAAGTATAAAATTAAATCAGTGAAAAAAAGCTGTATTGACTTCAAAGCTGATCCTTTTGGGCCAACTATTTACCTGAAGACATTCACTAGACTTCCCAAAGACTTGTGAATACTAAAATATTGTTATGAATGTACAGATTCTATTCTTCAGATGTGAATTAGAAATAATTTTTAAAAAATATATCTACAATAATGCAAAGAACTGGGGAACATGTATGCTTTTTTATTCAAAGAAGGTATCTACAGTGGATAATTATTTAATTGTTACACTTCAATTCAGTGTAGGTATAAGAAAAGTAAATGTGATCTAAATGTCTTATTACAATACAATACCAGATACCAAAAATCAAAGGACTGAAATTACTGGAGGATTGATTGTCTCTGAACAACACAGATTGTACACATACATGTGTAAATATCAGGACGACTCTAACACAAGTAAAGTTATAAACAAACTGGAGACACAACTGTCTGCAAATTTTGACCATTAACTATATGTGTAAACTTTACTTTTGAGATAGGGACCCATGTGCTTACCTTTTGCATTCAATGACTATGTTCAACTACCTTATTTTGTATCATAGCTGTGAATGGTAACTGAGAAGTGGATTTTAACAAAACTAAACTGAGAATTCTAAGTTACCATTGCTGAAATTGATTTGAGAAATCTTAAAAATGTTCAGGGGTCTCCAACAATCAAGTAAGATTACTCTTGACCGAATTAGAAACCAATTATGGGCCTTGTTAAACTTGAAAATTTGGTTAAAGTTTTGCATTGCAAGGTACTATCATGCACATATTTCAGTAACCCCTTATTAGATTTATTCAGGGGTGTTAGACTGGTAAAGTTAGATAACTTATATATGAATTCAGTACAAATTATGGCCCTTGTTTGACTTAAAAAATTGGTTAAAGTTCTGCATGCAAGGTACTATCATGCATATATCTCAGTAACCACTCATTGGATTATTTAAAACTTCAATATTGTTATTAGGGGTATCAAACAATCAGGTTAGATAACTCCTGACTGAGTTTATTATAAAGTGTTGCCCTCAATGAACTTAGAAACTTGGTTAAAGTTTTGCATGCAACGTACTATAGTACACATATTTCGGTAACCCCTTATAGGATTTATTTTAAACTTCATTAAAGTTTGTAGGACTGTCAAGTTAGATAACTTTTGTATGAACGTAATTAAAATTATGGCCCTTGTTTGACTTAGAAAATGTGGTTAAAGTTTTGCATGCAAGATACTTATACTTTAGTACCACTTGTGAAATTGATTTGAAACTAACCAATAGTGTTTAGGGGTATCAGACAGTCAGGTTAGATAACTCCTGACTGAATTTATTAGCTCACCTGGCTTTGTCAGGTTGAGCTTTTCTAATGGATGATTGTCTCCTCTGAAACCACTGGGCCAATGTTGATGAAACTATGCAGGGAAGTTCCTTGCATGAATCTCTACCAAAATTGTTCAAAGAATTTCATTCCATACAGAATTCTATGGCAAAAATTAGGTCACTTAGTTTTACATAGGCTCATATAGGAAAAACTTTAAAAATCTTCTTCTCTGAAACAACAGGGTATAGAGCTTAGATATTTGGCATGTAACTTTGTCTAGTAGCATTGTCTACCAAGATTGTTCAAATTATGAGCCTGGGGGGTGGTCACTTGGTTTTACATAGGCTTAAATATCTTCACAAGGCCTGAAACTTAGATATTTAGCATGTAGCACAGTTCACTACAAAAAGTGATAAGTTATTACAAGGCAGAAGCCAGGATCGGAACCTGAACGTCACCTAGCAATGCAAAGTAAGAATGCTTTAGACTACATGGCCACTGCAACTACCACAAAGAAGGTTGCCCCATAACCGATATCTAAGTGACTTACTCTACACCACAATGGCACAAGGTTATTTATGATACATAACAACACTGACTGGAGCAATCCAGTCTATTATCGACACCTTCACCCATTATCTATTCATAAATGAAAACTTGAACAAGATAACTGATTGTAGAGTTTTACTTCAGAGTTACCTCCCTTTGACTAGGTAGCGCAAGGAAAGAGATGATTCATAGCATTCAGCATGTCACTTTTACACATGATTTTGTATGATATGGGTGCTAAGTGCATTATCAACATACTTCTGGATATTATCAACATCCTGCACAGTTTTTAAAAAATATTTTATTCTGAACTGAAAAAGATCTAGATTTACTGTCTACACAATAATCCCTACTACAAAAACACAATGTAATGTGTAGAAACTAAACGGTAAAATAGCTCTACATTTGTATAAGCTTAACTTAGGATTTTGCCACAACATATCCAATATTCTGCACGACATTCTCTCAATTCTGCCTGCCAAGCAGACTTTAAAGGCCCAAACAAACCCATGTCGCATGCATGCATGATATGTGTGGCGATAGGGACAAGATAGCAAAGCACAAACTTGTTTTCATTACAACAGAAACTCGCCGTTTCTAAGGAAATGTGCGTACTGAGCCCATCCACAAAAAGTAATACAGGAAATGAGATGGACTTGTTTCTAACAAATGCAACAAACTCCTTTAAGAACTGAACAAACAAGTCTCTGTCCATTCAGCCTTTAAGGGATGTTGCGAAAATAGCCTCTGGAAAATCAGACAGACCTACGTCACAAAGACGTGATCATTAGAGGCATGAAATCACCATTAGCATTCATACATGCCATGACAGTTATTTGACATTTATCATTTGGAACAATTTGATACACGTGCTTGCTTCCTTTGGTGGCAAGCACTTTGCAAGATGTGACAAACAGCAGAAACCATCTTTCGTCGGCATTAAATGTCTGTCTTGGGTCTTCAAGCATGTCTTCGCAGTCTTGGTTTCCGTCAGACAAATACTCTTGCAGCTTTGAAAACCAGCTTTCGGTCATTTCTTAGGAGATGATTGCCCTCTCCCTACCAAGGGCCTGAGGCTTTCTCTCTTTGTTCTCTGGATGTCGTGAAATATTCTATTAGATCTAAATATACTGTTCTTTTGTTTTTGTTGTTATTGTTTAGGGGGGTATATAGGAGTCGCCAGGTGGTTAGTCGGTTGGTCAGGCTGGTGGTCGGTTGGTCGGTCAGTGGGTCCTTTGCATTTTCCTTGTCTGGAGCATAACTTGAAAACTACTTGTTGGAATTCAAAACTTCATACAATGGTCTAGCACAATGAGAGGAAGTGCAGTGCACAAGAACCATAACTTGACTTATTACAGAGTTATGACCCTTTGTTACTTTTCCTTGTCCGGAGCATAACTTGAAAACTACTAGTTGGAATTCAATACAACTTCATACAATGGTCATGTACAATGAGAGGAAGTACAGTGTAGAACCATAACTCTATATTGACTCATAACAGAGTTATTGCCTATTTTTACTAGGTACTATCATGCACATTTCTCAGTAACCACTTATGATATTGACTTGAAACTTTGTTCATGTCTGTAGGGGTGTCACACAATCAAGTCAGGTAATTCTTGTGTAAATGTAGTACAAATTATGGCCCTTGTTTGACTTTGAAAATTTGGTTAAAGTTTTGCCTGCTAGGTACTATCATGCACATATCTCAGTAACCACTCATGATATTGACTTGAAACTTCAATTATGTCTTTAGGGGTGTCACACAGTCAAGACAGATAACTCTTGTTTAAATTTAGTGCAAATTATGGCCCTTGTTTGACTTTGAAAATTTGGTTAAAGTTTTGCATGCAAGGTACTATCATGCACATATCTCAGTAACCACTTACGGTAGTTATATCAAACTTAGCAATAGTGTTCAGGGGTATATTTTGTATCAAACAATTAATTTACCAAAAATAAATATATACCGATAGATTTTGACTTTTTGGATGGATTGTTTCTCAATCGGTCCAATGTTTACAGAGTAAAGACCCCTTACGGCCAAACAAAAACAACATACAAACAAGTAGTTCCATATATTCAGTTATTACGCATTATACTGTCTTCTGTTTTAAAAATTATATAATAACAGATCTTAATAATTTCAAAACATTTCAGAATAGCATCGTATTATTTTGTTGTTTTTCTTTAAAGGGCTTGGTTTGCTTACTATGCAAATTTGGCTTAAAATTAACCAAAAAAAATTTTTTGGATCCATGATATTAGAGGTGGAACTAGTAATTGATGAAGTGGAATACGTACTCATGGAATTTGTTATTTAATGTGATTTATATGATGTCATTGATGACATCAAAACTGGCACGTAACAGCAAAATAGGCGAAAGTACGTTAATAAGCACTAGTATTCATTAGATAATCGGATATCCGCATGGATTAAACTTTAGATTTTTTCCATGGCATGAAAATTCAATATCTTAGCTTTTTAAAGAAACCAAGAATATGAAGTTTAATGTTTGCGCATACTCTGTATGTTTGACTAGAAATAAACAGGTTTAAGTCCCTCGTATCTCTGAGAGCAATAATCGAATGTATCGGGACTTATTCGATATAACTAGGTCTACTTAATGATAATACTTGCCAGCCGTGTATCCAGGAATACACACATGCGCCAATGTGTACAGTTGGCTGACAAAGTTTTAAAAATTAAAAATGGACAATATAAACTGATGTCTGAGTGATGGACTATTTTGTTCGGAATATCTGTTTAAAACAGTAATTTACCTATTTCTCCAAAAGTACGTAGATCTATCCAAATGACATTTAGAACAAGTTAGTTTTACGACCACATATGATGACAGTTTTGGTGAAAAAAATAGACGAAAAAAATAAGATTGATGCCTGCATCTACTTTTTAGTGTTTTAGAAAACTGTTAGCTTTCACACAGTTGCTACGGATTCACGTTGAATAGTGCAAGTCCTGTTGGTTAGTGTGAGCTAGTGAAAATAATAGTGACCATTTTGTTGCTTGATCTTGTTTTATGTCTTATCATGTTATTAAGATATGTTGAAACAACGTAAAATGTGTTATTTCATTATTATTTATACACTATAAATTATCTCTTGGAAACAATGCAAAGACACACCATTGGGAGACCCTCAAACCACAGCTTTGCTGCTAAGCTTTGGCGTAAACTTCAACTTCATCCAGGTACGCCCCTGTAGGTCTATATCTCTCCTCGGCACTGTCCAAATAAATATGTCAAGCTGACGCACTTAGGTACAAAATAGTACACTGGTATCTTGCTCACAATATTGTAGGGGGCTACCAAGGAACCGTAGAAGCTGACGGTCTGCATCGTGCCTTTTCATGCTTTGTTTTCTCTTGTTCACGAAAATGTATAATGTGCAAACTGCGGCAGTAAGTCAAACTGTTAATTCATTTAAGATACGGTAACAAAAAAAAGGAAATTATTAAACGTTCTTTAGTGGCGTCCGATTAACGTGCAATTCCATTTGTATGTCTGCTGTACTGAAATCAAATTGTACTTTATTGATGTATGCAAACTCGAATTTGTGTTTTACACATAAAGATTTCACATAGAATGCTACATCATGATGCAGTAGTTCAAACCAACTCGGCATCTCCGTACGAAAATCTAGCAAAGCAGTGATCAGTTCTTGTGTACTTGATTGTATTGTTTTTCTTACAAGCCTAAAATGTTGAGAAATTTATTTTAATTATTTATTATTATTTCCTCAAAGTGGAAATCGTTTGATGAAGTAAATAAGTACATAAATTGAAAGTTTGAAGATAACCACTTTCTGATAACAATTTATACCTGCCGATGTCTGCATGATTATTTCCTTTTTAGCCATTAAATTGCTATTGGTTTATTTATTTTCTAAAAGTACTTTCCAATACCAATCCACCAGTACCACTTCTTGCATAATCTGCTACTTTGTTTTCTTGCAAACTTTGTTTGACACTGTTTAACTGGACTTCAAAGCGTTGCAAAATTGTATGAATTTTTGATGATTGTAAAGTTTGAAAACATCCCATACATGAATACTATGTAGCTATTTTCCGGTGAATTACCAATTTAACTCAGACTGATTAATAATACAGTCCAAGCAATTGAATAATTAGAAGTGAACAGAAACCGCTGATATAACAGCTTATCCGATGCCGTAGTGCCATAGGACATTTTCAAACAGTAATTGATATGGAACGCCATAGCTGCCTTCTATACATACTTCTTAAATGGTGATGTCCTTTTGATATATGGTGCTAACAGTTTGATATATGGTGCTGTGGTTGTGATCTATGGTGCTGTGGTTTTGACAGATTGTGCTGTGGTTTTGATACATGGTGCTATGGTTTTGATAGATGGTGCTGTGGTTTTGATACATGGTACTGTGGTTTTGATGGATGGTGCTGTGGTTTTGATAGATGGTACTGTGGTTTTGATAGAGGGTGATAATGTTTTGATATATGGTGATGTTGTTTTGATAGATGGTGAACAGTTTTCAGCTCAGACGTTTCGGTCCTTAGTTTCTGTAAAATTGCATTCATAGCATCCATTAAATCACCATCAATGTCCATCTGCAAAGTCGCACCAGTTTCTTCAGAGTCCAAGATGAGTACCAATGGAATTTTCTCTTATGTAAGCTGCTTAGCATTAGCTGACAAGTACAGCTTAAAAGCTTACTGACGGGACCCAGCCTGGATTCAGTCTATCATACAAGTATTCCTTTTTCCCTGAAAGAAAGAATGTTAGAATCTTTACAAGTTATGTTTCACAGAATTAAGAGAAATGATAAGCAAAGAAACAGTTATAACTTTATTATGTATACAAGCATGGCAAGGGTGTTTAGTAGACCAAAGCTACTGGGTTTTGACCAGTGAAATTTTGAAATACCTGTATTTGACCCTCAATAAAAACGCCCGACAAGTCATATAACCCCCTAGGAATTTTCATTCCTGTGGTGATTACTTACCGTACATGTCAATCAACTTGTTAATTTCAAACACTCAGGCCGCATCAACCATTGACGCAACAGTAAGTGAGAAACAGCTTGTATTATAATTGGTTTCAGAAAATCGCAGACATGCAAGGTCAGGAAGATATGTGACAAACAGGAAACACGGTACATTTAAACCAGGGAAAGAGATCGGCTGCTAGACCTAGCTGATTAAAGATTTAAGAATTTTTCGAAAATGCAACAGTAAAGCTTCATAACACAAACTGAGAAATATGATGTGCAAACATAGAGTACAAGGCTCGAAACTCTATGATCCATGGGTCGATGTTTAAAAATTGCTTACATGCGAAAAGCAAGTGCAAATTGCAAACTGCGAGTAGAGATTTCAGACACTAGCATTTTTTTGCGAGTGAAAATTTTGGGCCGGATAATCCACATTTCGAATGGTCGAACTTTACAAATTCTTTCTTTGACAACTCGTGGTCATTTCGACGCATTCTTGTCATTCCCCGAATTAATGTTTCAGCATTCGATACATGTCCCGTGCACATATCCGCAAATAATGATGACGTTAACCGCATGCATAGCGTTTTTCTGTAATCTATTATTAGTTACTAAGTCACGTGGTTGTTTGGGGGTTTCCCAAGGTTAAATTTCACAGCACGCTGCACCGGCAAAATGAAAAATAGACAAGTTCTTGAAAAAGTGCAGAAGCCGATGAGAGAAAGGCAGAAGTTGAATTGAAAAAGGCTTCATCCAAGGGTGTATCTGCCAGCAAACAACATGAATGAAGGAGTTCAATATTGATCTTGAGTATGATGCTGAAGATGACAATGTGACAAAAATCGTCTGCAAAACGTGCAAGTCATTTGCACCAACAAACATGTCCTCTAATGTAAGTCATTCATGAATACTGAATAGCTAGTAATTTTAACTTGTCTAATAAAGTCGCAAAAATCCAAATTGCTAGTTGTTTTCTCATTTAGCAAGTAAGAAAAAATACCACTTGCAAAAAAATGCAAGTAGAAAATCTGGTTAAATTCGAACCCTGTCACATTGACCCTTGAACATTTTACGTTGAAGAGACAATAACCCTTGAGTTTCAAAGTCTACTGGACACCCTTATGGCCATAATAGTCGGTCAAAAGCTATACAAAGCTTGTGTTACATTGTTAAACCTATCTGACAGTACATAAATGTTGTATTGTTATCAGTTATGACGGTTAGCCATTATCAAAGATGATTATGATAAAAAGATATACCAGAGAGAACATAACATGATATTAATACCTACATAGTATGTCTGAGGTATAATAACTCAATTTCAAATGTACAGAAGCGACTTTGAATTTATAAATAATTGCTTCCGGTAAAGGAGAAATTCTCCTTTGAAAAGAGTTTAGATACATCGTAATTTATTTATTCCGATCTGGAATTGTCTGCCCTGACTATTTTCTTCAATGGCGGATAATATGTGAAGGGGGGCCTGTTTACAGTATAGATAAAATAATCTGTCTCCGAGCATACTATGTGTAGAAAAAATATATCAACATATGACGAAAATGGTTCTGTATGATAAGTGATTATATAGAGTTTAGCATTCAACAAGCATGAAGTGTTTTCGGCAATATATGTACATTCTTAAATGTTTGATTCTGATCGTTGAACTATTTTGTGTCGGACGATTTTCAGAGGAGAGTAATCAGTTTCCGGTTTAAGAATCAAGCCTCAAAACGCTGGTTTTAGTTGTCCTTAAAAGCACACCTAAAAAGACCACAACACCATCTATCAAAACCACAGCACCATCTGTCAAAACCACAGCAACATCTATCAAAATCACAGCACCACGTATCAAAACCACAGCACCATCTATCAAAACCACAGCACCATCTATCAAAACCACAGCATCATCTATCAAAACCACAGCACCATCTATCAAAACCACAGCACCATAAATTGATATCTTTTTAGGCTATGAACTGTGTGAATAAGTCATTAAGATGGAGCAAGTTCTTTTTCCAGCACAACAGTTTTAAGCTCGCTTTTGACCGGAAGTTTGGAACTCTTCAACCGCCAATGAAATGACAAGTAGAATGTATAACATTTTTAGAAATGAGAAATTTACACTGTAAGGCACCTTCTAATCGAATTAGACAGTAAAATACCCTTGTGTTTTTTGTCTTTCTTGAATGGGTTAATAATCTAAGTACATAAATAATTTATACGTATCATCATAATATGTTGTTACAGCCAAATTAATGTTAATTATAAGTGTAAAGTATTTGTACTTTCCTGGCCAGTGAATAATCGTCAATATTTCTAGTACAATGGACCTTGAAAAACAAGGATTAAGTTTCTTTGATTGATACACATCACGATAAATATTTAATTACTATCACGAATAAAATTGACAAGTGCCGGGAGAGGAAGCAGTATAACAACTTTGCATCCGAAGGTACATGTGTTAGAATCGCGGACAAGGTTCCTTTTTTATGCCCCCAAAGGGTGGCATATTAAAATCGCACCGTCTGTCCGTCTGACCGTCTGTCCGTCCGTCCGTGCGTCCCCACTTACAAATTCGTGTCCGGACTGTAACTTTGTCATGCATTGAAGGATTTTAAAATAACTTGGCACACATGTCTAGCACATCAAGACGACGTGTCGCGTGCAAGACCCACATCCCTACCTCAAAGGTGAAGGTCACACTTGGAGTATGAAGGTTATGGAATCCTCTATATATGCACACATTCGTGTCCGGACTGTAACTTTGTCATGCATTGAAGGATTTTAAAATAACTAGGCACACATGTCTAGCACATCAAGACGACGTGTCGCGTGCAAGACCCACGTCCCTAGCTCAAAGGTCAAGGTCATACTTAGAGTTTGAAGGTAATGGATTCCTCCATATAAGCATATATGCACACATTCGTGTCCGGACTGTAACTTTGTCATGCATTGAAGGATTTTAAAATAACTTGGCACAAATGTCTAGCACATCAAGACGACGTGTCGCGTGCAAGACCCACGTCCCTAGCTCAAAGGTCAAGGTCATACTTAGAGTTTGAAGGTAATGGATTCCTCTATATAAGCATATATGCACACATTCGTGTCTGGACTGTAACTTTGTCATGCCTTGAAGGATTTTAAAATAATTTGGCACAAATGTCTAGCACATCAAGACGACGTGTCGCGTGCATGACCCACATCCCTACCACAAAGGTCAAGGTCACACTTAGAGTTTATAGGTAATGGAATCCTGTATATATGCATACATTTGTGTCCGGACTATAACTTTATTATGCTTTGAAGGATTTTAAAATAACTGTGCACAAATGTCTAGCACATCAAGCGGATGTGTCGCGTGCAAGACCCAAGTCCCTACCTTAAAGGTCAAGGTCACACTTAGTGTTTAAAGTAATGGAATACTGTATGCATGATTACTCTGTCATGCATGGAAGGATTTTAAAATTACATAGCACATTTATTGAGCACATGGAGAGGACACAGACTGTGAGGCACCTCTTTTGGGGGCATTCGTCACTTGGGAGGGACAGCTCTTGTTTATCACAATGTAACATTTGGTGCCTTCCGACTGAGTAAAATTAATTTTTACCATAAAAATCTAGCTAACAATAGCATTCATTTGCTACAAATTGCATCGACTATCTTTTTATGCCCCGGAAGGGTGGCATATTAAAATCGCACCATCCGTCTGTCCGTCCGTCTGTGCGTCCCCACTTACATATTCGTGTCCGGACTGTAACTTTGTCATGCATTGAAGGATTTTAAAATAACTTGGCACAAATGTCTAGCACATCAAGACGACGTGTCACATGCAAGACCCACATCCCTAGCTCAAAGGGCAAGGTCACACTTAGAGTTTGAAGGTAATGGATGCCTCTATATATGCATATATGAATACATTTGTGTCCGGACTGTAACTTTGTCATGCATTGAAGGATTTTAAAATAATTTGGCTCAAATGTCTAGCACATCAACACGATGTGTCGTGTGCAAGACCCACGTTGCTACCTCAAAGGTCAAGGTCACAGTCCCACTTAGACTTTTTAGGTAATGGAATCCTGTATATATGCATACATTTGTGTCCGGACTATGACTTTGTCACTTTAGAATAACTTGGCACAAATGTTCAGCACATCAAGCTGATGTGTCGCATGCAAGACCCATGTCCCTACCTTAAAGGTCAAGGTCACACTTAGTGTTTATAAGTAATGGAATACTGTATTCATGGTAACTCTGTCATGCATGGAAGGATTTCAAAATTACATAGCACATTTATTGAGCACATGGAGAGGACACAGACTGTGAGACACCTCTTTCGGGGGCATTCGTCTCTTGTGAGGGACAGCTCTTGTTTAAAGGTAATTGTTGTTTAATTTAAAGGTGGTCAATTACTTTTAAGCAACATTTTATGACAATTTTTACTTTTTGTATATTCTGTTAGAGATTTATTTAATGAACAAAAAGACCCATTACATAGAGTTAGATCCCTATCAGAAATATTTTAACATTCCGAACCAAAATGCAAGTTTTAAACCTACGTGTAGCTTCTGAATTCATTTATTTCCAATCTATCTTGGGTGCGCACCCAAGATAGGTAAAGGGAGGTAATAATATCTTTTCAAACTTGAATTTCTAATGAATTCCATCTAAATGTATAATTTTTTATGCAAATATTTCACAAATATAGTACAATAGGTCTTATATTTATATCTTTCCTGAGGCAAAGAATGTGTATCAAATGTTTACTTATGATAAAATAACTCTACCTTGGTTGGGCAACCAGGATAAATCAAAATTTAAAAATACCTCCAGTGAAAATCTTACTTGAATTAAGCGCTAAGTGAACATAAATGAGTGTAAATGATCAGATGTTTAAGTTTCAAACAAATCTGTTACATGGCCAAATTCTAATTATATACCTTTAATGGCGATTACACATATATATCTCTGGACAGGTGTAACGCCATTTTTGCAACATTTGAATGCACTATATC
>JAFMSR010000012.1:20142762-20208787 GCA_022818135.1 Saxidomus purpurata | reverse complement strand
ATTTAGCATGTGACTGTGTCTAGTAGACCTCTACCAAGATTGTTCAAATTATGAGCCCTCTGTCAAAATAGACCCCACCCTTGGGGTCACTTGGTTTTACATAAAGCTTATATATAGGTAAAACTTTAAAATCTTCTTCTTTTCCTAGAGCTGAGATATTTAGCATGTAGCATTGTCTAGTTGAACTTTACCAAGATTGTTCAAATCATTTCCCCCTGGTTAAAATTAACCCTTCCCGGGAGGGGGGAAAGCACTTGATTTCACATAGGCCTATATAGGGAAAACTTAAAAAAAAAACCAAGGCAGATAATAGATATAGCATTGTGTAGTGGACCTCTATGAATTATGTTAGAATCATGACCCCTTTTATTATAGCAAATGGTAGTCAGGTGAGTGATATAGGACCATTATGGCCCTCTGTTTTTATGGTCCGATCAGTTGATATTTCATCGTTATTACCATTTCAAAGTTTACTTTCATCTCTGAATCTCACCCTCTAACTTTACATGAGTGATCATGATCAAAATTTGTTCTGCATATCATGGTCACATTACAGTCCGTTGATTTTTCACATAATTGGTTGCATGTTGGAGAAGATGTACATTTTTATATCAAAACCAGCCATGTATGGTAGTTCTATACTGTACTGTACAGTGTTACTATAACGTAATAAGTCAGTATTGGAAAATGTTATAACACACAGTAGTACTACAGGCCATTGGTGTGCAGAGTGATCATGATCTGCACTCAATGCTAAGACAGATTGACTTGTGGTCAGAAGGGTAAAATATATTATTTGAGCACTGAGCTGTGAATGTACAATTAGCATATTGTAAAACAATGGTAAAAACTGAAGAAGAACATAAGGTCATAGCTCAAGGGTGATATTCAGACTATATGATTTAATTTGTTGTTCATAATCTGTGCATGTATTATGTTCATCCAGTTGATCTTTTCAACAATGTGTGAAATACCCATTGTATATAAGTGTACATATTTCAGACAACAAAATACATTATGTATGACAGCCTGGAGGTAAATTTATAAAGTTTACTGAATATACTATTTGATCTGTTTATTCTTGATATAAGAGGTTTAAAAGGACAGGTGAGATGTATTCTCAAGTAATTGTTGCAAAATAATCTTCAAAGTTTCTAACACAGTCAAGAGGTGAAGGCTGAATTGTACAAATGTAAATTCTTTATGCAGACATACAGAGCGAGAGAAGATGTCAGAAGACTTGATTTACCTGTTGGAGCTGAACACCAAAACAAGGTTAATATGCACTTTGTTTATAAATGTTTTAGGATTAATGTCACACTCTGACATCAGTTCTGTAAAGGGTTGTGGGATTTATTTGAAAACTTCAATAAAGTCTTCGGGGATATCAAAGTGTTAAGTTACAAAACTCTTGACTGAACTTAGGTCCTATTTTATTATACCCTCGAAGCGAAGTTAAGGGGGGTATATAGGAGTCGATCGGTCAGGCAGGCGGATGGTCGGTCAGGCGATCTGTTGCATTTTCCTTGTCCGGAGCATAACTTGAAAACTACTGGTTGGAATTCAATATAACTTCATACAATGGTCAAGCACACAAGCACATTGAAAGGAAGTGCAGTGCACAGGAACTATAACTCTGTCTGGACAAATTACAGAGTAATTGCCCTTTGTTAGTTTTCCTTGTCTGGAGCATAACTTGAAAACTACTGATTGGAATTCAATACAACTTCATACAATGGTCAAGTACAATGAGAGGAAGTGCAGTGCACAGGAACCATAATTCTACCTTGACTTGTTACAGAGTTATTTCCCTTTGATAATTTTTTCTTGTCCGGAGCATAACTTGAAAACTACTGATTGGAATTCAATACAACTTCATACATTGTTCAAGTATATTGAGAAGAAGTGCAGTGCACAGGAACAATAACTCTATCTTGACTAATTACAGAGTTATTAACCTTTGTTATTTTTCCTTGTCCAGAGCATAACTTCAAAACTTAATACAATGGTCCAGCACAATGAGAGGAAGTGCAGTGTACAAGAACCATAACTCTTCACTAATTGCAGAGTTATTGCAAAGGACAATATCTCTATTTTAGTTTTATTTGCAAGGTATTCTGTTTCTATGAACTTCCTCAGTTTATAAAGCAGTCTTTCGGGGGTATTAATCACACTTAGAGATAGGTCTAGTTTTAAACTTGTTTAAAGTGTTGCATGCAATAAATTTAAACTATGAAGGAATCCATGTGTTGACAAAAGTTCAGTGCATTACCAGAGAATTATGATCTTCTTGATCTTAATTTTGATAGAGTACGGTGATACATTTTATATATTCACTTTTTTGATTTCCTTAATAAACATATTCGCTGGATTAGAGTTGATTTCCTGTAATTGTAATTATGTATAATTCTATGCAGTAATAAATTCCAATCCTGTATAGTGTTGGGTAAGAAAATGAATTTAAAAACATCTGTCTGAGCATAAATTAAGTTGAAATGTTCATTGTGTTTGCTCTTTGTAACACTTTTAGGTTTAACAAGATTATTAACAGGTACCCTTGCAGCGTTATTCAACCCTTGCAGTATGAAATAAGAGCATGCATATTCTAAAACTGGTCTGATGAGTCCCTTATACGCTTATATCATCAGGAAACTTCATTTCACGCAAACATCTTTTCGCGCACCTGTATGATTTCCAGTCTCGTTTCATTCATAAACTGTCTTATGTCAAACACTTTTGGAATATCTTTGAGTACTTCTGTACAAAACTATTCAAGCGTACAAAATATTAAAATTCAGTTTTCAAAAGTTAATACATTTATAAAATTATTTGACTAGCATAGGTTTTGCAATACAAAAACCGTGAAAGTAGCAGATGCGGGAAATGACATCACTTACATATAAATTCTTCCTCAGGTACCTCCATGTTTGAAATAAGAAAGACAGACATGTTTACTTTATTTCTATTTTCAGGTTAAACGGCCTTTCTGGTAATTACATACCCCTTGTGAGGAGGCAAAG
This sequence comes from Saxidomus purpurata, assembly GCA_022818135.1. NCBI lineage: Eukaryota > Metazoa > Mollusca > Bivalvia > Venerida > Veneridae > Saxidomus > Saxidomus purpurata. The sequence goes on along the minus strand of JAFMSR010000012.1, from coordinate 20,205,767 downwards.
TACAGAGTGGCAGTATGCTAGGTTTATCTTTCCATTGATCGAAGGCTTTATCATCTTGACATCAATACAGCCACAGAGGACATGTACACTGTAGAATGTTACAGGTAATGTGTAGTTGTAATTAATTTGACAATGAAAACAAAAACAGATTAAATAACATTGAATAACAGTAGAGTATGATGTTTGTTCATACTGATATAGGCAGTCAACCGTGGTAACATACATCATTTATCGAAAACCTGAACACTGGTCAATTAATTAATCAGATTAAAATCAAGGTTTTAAGATAAATAAAAAGTAATATGAATGAATAATTGATAATAAAAATAAATTGATTAATTGATCAATTGATTAATCAATGAATTAATTAATTAGATTTTAATTAAGGTTTTAAGATATTAGCAATAAACTAAAACTAAAATGTAATATTACTAAATAAAGGCACTACAATTATCACATAGAAAATGCACATCTGAAACAGTTTCATCATCAGATCAAGTTGTGTTAACTTTGATGGTAAAGGTTATACCTAGGGCTCAAAATGTGATAAAGAGTTGTATGCCAGTATTTCATTTATTACTCGGTCTACTTGTTTTTATTATTGTTGAAAAAACTTCAACTACACATTTAGCTCTATCTCTGTCTGCATTCATGGTGGTCTCAGGATGGCAGTGTTTGCTTTTGTCAGGTTTTTGGGTTCATGGACAAAACATTTCAGGGATTCTTTGTTGGGGCCCTAAGCCTAGTTCTCATGGGTTGGTCTGGCAAGAACTGCTACCTGTACTTGCACACTTTGTTTTACTGTTTCTGTTAGTCTGTTTCAAGCTGGGGTATACCCAGCAGGCTTTCAAGTTAAGTCAAAGTCAAGTAGTTGGTGGTCAATGCCTTGCAAGGAAGTGGTTGAGGTAATAGAGGTAAAAGTGTTATAAACTGGAGGTTTTATGGTGCCATAGCAGTCTTTATATTATTGAGTTTCTTAAAATTGCTGTTAAGACTTATCATTTTTGACCATGAGAAAGTAGGTTAATTTAAGAACTGATTAAACCTCTCATTTCTCATAGTAGGGTCATTTTAAGGATTGTTAAGGCAACTCATTTTGACAATAGTTTTTCATAAGGTTCATTTTAGGGACTGTTCTGATCATTGTTTTAATAACAACTTTTTGTTGGTTATAAGATTCAGATAAAGAGCAAGTCATTTTTCTACGTAACCAGTAATGGCTTTTGTGTACATGAGCCTTAGTTGGCCTTTGGTTTCCATCTTCAACTCTGTTAAGCAACAAATTTGAAAATGTTAATATTTCTTTTGTGCTTTTTTGTACAAAAATTAGAAAATCTAAAACTAGCAAGCTTTTTGGGTTAGGCACAAGTTAAGTGCCTTAGAGAAAGATAGCTAGTGGTTATCATCTTATAAACTGTGTGCACAAAAATAATGTGATGGTTTTTAGGTCAGTCAGTGTACAAATGGTTTAATCTTTTGTAAATTTTTATTCAAAAATGTAGAGATATTTGTAGGTTGGTAATCTCGATCCTTGCTTTAGTTAATTTTTTTTTGTCATCCCCTGAATACTCCATCTGAATGTGCTTTATGGTAAGTCTGTCTTCAAGTTGGCTATGCCAAGCAGGCTTCCTAGGTTAGGCACAAATTTAATATCTTGGTAACAGGTTTTAAACTGAGATATACCCAATAGGCTGTCCAGTATAGTCATTTTCCAGTATCTTAGCGCTTTGAAGAGAGAAAGCAAGTGGTTGAGATTACATATATAATAGTCAAATGGCAAGATAATTTAACTGTTTCAGAAATTAAAGCATTTATGCCATTTGAATACTCCTGTTAGGACAATTTTAGGCAAATCATTTTTAACAAAACTTCACATTAACCAGTAGGATCATTTAGAGGACTGTTTTGGCCAATCATTTTTGACAAAAATTTCTGTCAAGACAAAACCTTGGTTAAGATAAATTTCCTTTAAGTACCATTTTGACCAATCATTTTTGACAAAAAATTCTTTTAAGCAGCAAGTTTGTTTCATTATAAGGACTGACCTAAAAACTGATTAGGGCAATCGTTTGAACAAAGTGTTTTGTTTAAGAAAGGATTTCATTTATACTTGAAAGTAGTTATTCCTTCTAAAAGATGTTTAAAAGTAGGCATTTTATGTATGTGTACTCAGAACAGTTCCATTTACTTCAATATCAGTTCAGAATTATATGCATTTCATTTGTACAATGTAGCCAGTAAGTAGGTCTTAACATTCTTTTGTGACTAAATGGGTTTCCTGCTTAATGCTTGTTAAATATTTTTTGACATGCTCAACACAAATGGTCAAGCCTTTATATCCCCTTAATTTCATTGTAAGGATTGTTCATGCAACTTATTTTTGACAAAAACTTCTCATAGGGTATAAGGTTCATTTTAAGGGTCTGTTCTGAACTATTGTTTTTGACAAAGACTTCTTGTAGTTTAGAAAGCTCATAATAAAGCCAAGTCATATTTTTCAAAAAAATCCTGTAAGGAATATTATTCATTTTAAGGACAGTTTATTCCAATCATTTTCAACAAAATCATACTATGTAACTAGTAATGGTTTTTGTGTACATGAGCCTTAATTGGCCTTTGGTTTCTCATCATTGAAAATTATTCATCTTCAACTTTGTTAAACAACAAAATTTGAATATGTTAATATTTCATTTGTGCCTTTTTTGTTCAAATATTAGAAAGTCTAAAACTAGCAAGCTTTTTGGGTTAGGCACAAGTTAAGTGCCTTAGAGAAAGATAGCTAGTGGTTATCATCTTATAAACTGTGTGCACAAAAATAATGTGATGGTTTTTAGGTCAGTCAGTGTACAAATGGTTTAATCTTTTGTAAATTTTTATTCAAAAATGTAGAGATATTTGTAGGTTGGTAATCTCGATCCTTGCTTTAGCTAATTTTTTTTTGTCATCCCCTGAATACTCCATCTGAATGTGCTTTATGGTAAGTCTGTCTTCAAGTTGGCTATGCCAAGCAGGCTTCCTAGGTTAGGCACAAATTTAATATCTTGGTAACAGGTTTTAAACTGAGATATACCCAGTAGGCTGTCCAGTATAGTCATTTTCCAGTATCTTAGTGCTTTGAAGAGAGAAAGCAAGTGGTTGAGATTATATATATAATAGTCAAATGGCAAGATAATTTAACTGTTTCAGAAATTAAAGCATTTATGCCATTTGAATACTCTTGTTAGGACAATTTTAGGCAAATCATTTTTAACAAAACTTCACATTAACCAGTAGGATCATTTAGAAGACTGTTTTGGCCAATCATTTTTGACAAAAATTTCTGTCAAGACAAAACCTTGGTTAAGATAAATTTCCTTTAAGTACCATTTTGACCAATCATTTTTGACAAAAATTTCTGTTAAGCTGCAAGTTTGTTTCATTATACGGACTGACCTAAAAACTGATTAGGGCAATCGTTTGAACAAAGTGTTTTGTTTAAGAAAGGATTTCATTTATACTTGAAAGTAGTTATTCCTTCTAAAAGATGTTTAAAAGTAGGCATTTTATGTATGTGTACTCAGAACAGTTCCATTTACTTCAATATCAGTTCAGAATTATATGCATTTCATTTGTACAATGTAGCCAGTAAGTAGGTCTTAACACTATTTTGTGAGTAAATGGGTTTCCTGCTTAATACTTGTTAAATATTTTTTGACATGCTCAACACAAATGGTCAAGCCTTTATATCCCCTAAATTTCATTGTAAGGATTGTTCATGCAACTTATTTTTGACAAAAACTTCTCATAGGGTATAAGGTTCATTTTAAGGGTCTGTTCTGAACTATTGTTTTTGACAAAGACTTCTTGTAGTATAGAAAGCTCATAATAAAGCCAAGTCATATTTTTCAAAAAAATCCTGTAAGGAATATTATTCATTTTAAGGACAGTTTATTCCAATCATTTTCAACAAAATCATACTATGTAACTAGTAATGGTTTTTGTGTACATGAGCCTTAATTGGCCTTTGGTTTCTCATCATTGAAAATTATTCATCTTCAACTTTGTTAAACAACAAAATTTGAATATGTTAATATTTCATTTGTGCCTTTTTTGTTCAAATATTAGAAAGTCTAAAACTAGCAAGCTTTTTGGGTTAGGCACAAGTTAAGTGCCTTAGAGAAAGATAGCTAGTGGTTATCATCTTATAAACTGTGTGCACAAAAATAATGTGATGGTTTTTAGGTCAGTCAGTGTACAAATGGTTTAATCTTTTGTAAATTTTTATTCAAAAATGTAGAGATATTTGTAGGTTGGTAATCTCGATCCTTGCTTTAGTTAATTTTTTTTTGTCATCCCCTGAATACTCCATCTGAATGTGCTTTATGGTAAGTCTGTCTTCAAGTTGGCTATGCCAAGCAGGCTTCCTAGGTTAGGCACAAATTTAATATCGTGGTAACAGGTTTTAAACTGAGATATACCCAATAGGCTGTCCAGTATAGTCATTTTCCAGTATCTTAGCGCTTTGAAGAGAGAAAGCAAGTGGTTGAGATTACATATATAATAGTCAAATGGCAAGATAATTTAACTGTTTCAGAAATTAAAGCATTTATGCCATTTGAATACTCCTGTTAGGACAATTTTAGGCAAATCATTTTTAACAAAACTTCACATTAACCAGTAGGATCATTTAGAGGACTGTTTTGGCCAATCATTTTTGACAAAAATTTCTGTCAAGACAAAACCTTGGTTAAGATAAATTTCCTTTAAGTACCATTTTGACCAATCATTTTTGACAAAAAATTCTTTTAAGCAGCAAGTTTGTTTCATTATAAGGACTGACCTAAAAACTGATTAGGGCAATCGTTTGAACAAAGTGTTTTGTTTAAGAAAGGATTTCATTTATACTTGAAAGTAGTTATTCCTTCTAAAAGATGTTTAAAAGTAGGCATTTTATGTATGTGTACTCAGAACAGTTCCATTTACTTCAATATCAGTTCAGAATTATATGCATTTCATTTGTACAATGTAGCCAGTAAGTAGGTCTTAACATTCTTTTGTGACTAAATGGGTTTCCTGCTTAATGCTTGTTAAATATTTTTTGACATGCTCAACACAAATGGTCAAGCCTTTATATCCCCTTAATTTCATTGTAAGGATTGTTCATGCAACTTATTTTTGACAAAAACTTCTCATAGGGTATAAGGTTCATTTTAAGGGTCTGTTCTGAACTATTGTTTTTGACAAAGACTTCTTGTAGTTTAGAAAGCTCATAATAAAGCCAAGTCATATTTTTCAAAAAAATCCTGTAAGGAATATTATTCATTTTAAGGACAGTTTATTCCAATCATTTTCAACAAAATCATACTATGTAACTAGTAATGGTTTTTGTGTACATGAGCCTTAATTGGCCTTTGGTTTCTCATCATTGAAAATTATTCATCTTCAACTTTGTTAAACAACAAAATTTGAATATGTTAATATTTCATTTGTGCCTTTTTTGTTCAAATATTAGAAAGTCTAAAACTAGCAAGCTTTTTGGGTTAGGCACAAGTTAAGTGCCTTAGAGAAAGATAGCTAGTGGTTATCATCTTATAAACTGTGTGCACAAAAATAATGTGATGGTTTTTAGGTCAGTCAGTGTACAAATGGTTTAATCTTTTGTAAATTTTTATTCAAAAATGTAGAGATATTTGTAGGTTGGTAATCTCGATCCTTGCTTTAGCTAATTTTTTTTGTCATCCCCTGAATACTCCATCTGAATGTGCTTTATGGTAAGTCTGTCTTCAAGTTGGCTATGCCAAGCAGGCTTCCTAGGTTAGGCACAAATTTAATATCTTGGTAACAGGTTTTAAACTGAGATATACCCAGTAGGCTGTCCAGTATAGTCATTTTCCAGTATCTTAGTGCTTTGAAGAGAGAAAGCAAGTGGTTGAGATTATATATATAATAGTCAAATGGCAAGATAATTTAACTGTTTCAGAAATTAAAGCATTTATGCCATTTGAATACTCCTGTTAGGACAATTTTAGGCAAATCATTTTTAACAAAACTTCACATTAACCAGTAGGATCATTTAGAGGACTGTTTTGGCCAATCATTTTTGACAAAAATTTCTGTCAAGACAAAACCTTGGTTAAGATAAATTTCCTTTAAGTACCATTTTGGCCAATCATTTTTGACAAAAAATTCTGTTAAGCTGCAAGTTTGTTTCATTATAAGGACTGACCTAAAAACTGATTAGGGCAATCGTTTGAACAAAGTGTTTTGTTTAAGAAAGGATTTCATTTATACTTGAAAGTAGTTATTCCTTCTAAAAGATGTTTAAAAGTAGGCATTTTATGTATGTGTACTCAGAACAGTTCCATTTACTTCAATATCAGTTCAGAATTATATGCATTTCATTTGTACAATGTAGCCAGTAAGTAGGTCTTAACATTCTTTTGTGACTAAATGGGTTTCCTGCTTAATGCTTGTTAAATATTTTTTGACATGCTCAACACAAATGGTCAAGCCTTTATATCCCCTAAATTTCATTGTAAGGATTGTTCATGCAACTTATTTTTGACAAAAACTTCTCATAGGGTATAAGGTTCATTTTAAGGGTCTGTTCTGAACTATTGTTTTTGACAAAGACTTCTTGTAGTTTAGAAAGCTCATAATAAAGCCAAGTCATATTTTTCAAAAAAATCCTGTAAGGAATATTATTCATTTTAAGGACAGTTTATTCCAATCATTTTCAACAAAATCATACTATGTAACTAGTAATGGTTTTTGTGTACATGAGCCTTAATTGGCCTTTGGTTTCTCATCATTGAAAATTATTCATCTTCAACTTTGTTAAACAACAAAATTTGAATATGTTAATATTTCATTTGTGCCTTTTTTGTTCAAATATTAGAAAGTCTAAAACTAGCAAGCTTTTTGGGTTAGGCACAAGTTAAGTGCCTTAGAGAAAGATAGCTAGTGGTTATCATCTTATAAACTGTGTGCACAAAAATAATGTGATGGTTTTTAGGTCAGTCAGTGTACAAATGGTTTAATCTTTTGTAAATTTTTATTCAAAAATGTAGAGATATTTGTAGGTTGGTAATCTCGATCCTTGCTTTAGCTAATTTTTTTTGTCATCCCCTGAATACTCCATCTGAATGTGCTTTATGGTAAGTCTGTCTTCAAGTTGGCTATGCCAAGCAGGCTTCCTAGGTTAGGCACAAATTTAATATCTTGGTAACAGGTTTTAAACTGAGATATACCCAGTAGGCTGTCCAGTATAGTCATTTTCCAGTATCTTAGTGCTTTGAAGAGAGAAAGCAAGTGGTTGAGATTATATATATAATAGTCAAATGGCAAGATAATTTAACTGTTTCAGAAATTAAAGCATTTATGCCATTTGAATACTCCTGTTAGGACAATTTTAGGCAAATCATTTTTAACAAAACTTCACATTAACCAGTAGGATCATTTAGAGGACTGTTTTGGCCAATCATTTTTGACAAAAATTTCTGTCAAGACAAAACCTTGGTTAAGATAAATTTCCTTTAAGTACCATTTTGGCCAATCATTTTTGACAAAAAATTCTGTTAAGCTGCAAGTTTGTTTCATTATAAGGACTGACCTAAAAATTGATTAGGGCAATCATTTGAACAAAGTGTTTTGTTAAAGAAAGGATTTCATTTATGCTTGAAAGTAGTTATTCCTTCTAAAAAGATGTTTAAAAGTAGGTAATTTATTTATGTGTACTTAGAACAGTTCCCTTTACTTCATTATTAGTTCAGAATTTTATGTATTTCATTTGTACAATGTAGCCAGTAAGTAGGTCTTTCCACTGGATGGTTTTTCTGCATTAATTATGTTAAATATTTTTGGTATGTTAATATATAATCAAATATATTTATGAAAACAAAAGTTTCTAACACTTTTTTACCTCTATTACCTTAACCACTACTATGCAAGGCATTGGCTACTGGCTACTTGACTTTGACTGAACTTGAAAGTCTGCTCGGAAACCCCTGTTATGAGTAGAATTTTTACAATTTCTTTCTGCCTAAACAGTCCTAGTTACTAAAGTGCTGGAAAAAAAACAGCAAGTACAGGTAGCAGTTCTTGCCATAGTCAAATTCAAGGATCAGTAGATTTATTTGTCGCAGCGTCTCAAGTAGCAAGTTCATTTGAAATGCTGTTTTATAGAGTTATTGCCAATCATGTTTGAACAAATTATCTGAATTGTCACAAGTTTAAAGGTCATATTCAAAGAACTCAAAAATAAAACTGTTAAGTTACTGCCTTTGAGTGTCAGTTACCCTAAATGTTTAGTTACACAATATTAGAGCATTCACCTCAGGATGAACAATTGCATGCTGTACTGTTTCTGTAGTAGATATTGGTTAAATAAGGTATTTGCATTTGTGTAGCCAGCCAATTCAGCCAAATGTTTTGATAATTGTGTGCAGAGGAGGCCTTGGAAGTGAGATGCAGCTCTTGAGCAAGTATAAAGACATGTTTGTGGGTTTGGAAGATTGTATCATTTCCACTCTACCAGTACTGTTGTAGCAGACTGGGTCACCAGGTGGGAGTCAGAAAAATTCTCATCTTTCCAATTTTATTTGTAAGAGAAACTATTTATTTAACAACAAATTGTAGACTATTCCATAGATAGATGGCTGCAAACTAAAATTTACTTTGGTCAGTAAATAATATTTGACTGATATGTCGAAGCTAAAACTTCATACTGATAAGCCTTAGTTATAGCTACATCATCTCTGTGTGTGGCAAATGCAGAAGATGAAAGTAAGATTAGATAACTTTTGACTGAATTTATTTAGTTATGTTGTAATCATACCTCAGTAATCATTGATTCATTTGAAACAACAAGAAAGTGTTGACAGGTATCAGACTTGATAATAAGAAATGACCATAGACTTATTCGATGCCACATGGATTTGAGTCTATGAATAACTTCATCAAAAATTAAAATTAAACACATAATTTTTCTACATTTGAGGCCTCCAGGGCATGAACTTTGATTTGTACACAAGCTTCAAGAAAAAGTACCTAAACCAAAACCTTGTTTGTAAACTAAACTTCTTTTAAAATACATACAATGAAATAACAAATATTGAATTACAAGATGAAAATTATACTGAATAGATTTTTCAAAAGGTCAAAATTAGTGCTAAAGTACATCTGTATAAATTCAATAAAAAATAACCCAAGGTGTTATATTTTGTATAATCTATTTTATTCATATAAGTTATATTGATAAAGAATATCATTTATAAAGATAAAGAGAAATATGCGGCTCACATTACGGTCTTACTGTGGTCCTATATCCGAAAACACAGCCCAGTGGAAATGTTTTGATTGTTGTTAATAGATTCTTTATATAACTTGAAATTACTTGTAACATAATGTACGTTATTGTGATGTAAAGTAAGATTCTATGAATAAAAGTAGTTAAAACTGCTTCTTGCGATACAAAGGGATGATAATTAATATGCTGTTTGTCTTATAGTTCATACAGGGTCTGTATATTACAGGGTTATGAAATGGCCGAATATGAAATATGATGTCCTGGGTCACGTGACCTTTGTTCGAGATATGGAATATTTTTGAAAATTTTGATCGGGAAAGCCTATCAACAAAACACTTATAAACTTGTTATTCGATCGAGTTTTCATAAAATTGTGATATTGAAATGTGAGGTAAGTGTTGAAAACAAAAAAACAAAAATAATATCAAACAGGGAATGCCACGTACCAAAAACGCAGCCTCCCCAAAACGAACCCCACAGCACCCAGAAGTGCACACCACCAACACACACACACACACACACACACGCACACGACACACACACACAATCATGTACACACACACATATACACTACCAACACACACTAGCATACAAAGCAAACACACGAGGACAAAACGAACAATTAATGGAACACAGTGGGGCACCGCCTTGGAACGGTCAGTGGCAAAAACACCACTGGGGAGCTTAAACCGGTTTATGGTGCGCACCCAACCTCACTCTTACCCCCACCATGAAGTTTACTTTCTTCGTCTTTACGTTTTGTTTTATATTACCAAATGGTCAAAATAAACTGTTATAAATGGATGAATGTTGGGAGATTTTGAAGTGGTAGAGATGCCATTGTTGATACACAGTGTAATTGGGTATGTTATGTGAAGCAAAACTCTTTGTGATTGAGTATTATCATATTTTATTCTGATGATAGAGATAGTTCAAAGATTGCTCCGTAGGGTCACTCAATAAAAATCGAGTTTTAATTTTCGAAAAAGCATTTTCAAGAGACTGAAATTGATGTTATTGACAAGTCATCCAAAATTGCGGCATATTTAGGTAGCGATGATCATTTTACTTATGATTTTTGATTACATAAAGTCCATAAATCGTGACGATATCGGCAACAATAATGACTGATTTAAAAAGAGAGTAAGTTGAAAATATGTTGAAACGTGAAAATTTAGCTGGATTTTGTGTTGATAATTTAGTATAAATGGTTTAAAATTGCAATTTTTCAGATTGCGGAAGTGTGAAATTATGTTCGTGCTTTTTGAATTCACTTATAAATGCATTCTATTCTTACATTCAGTTGTTTAATACAATTTTTATGCTCAATGGATTTAAATGAAGTTTCACAGAAAAACTAAAGAGAATTCACAGCTTCAAACATGAAATTAATTAATAATTACTTTGTTGACATTTTTTAATCCATTAAAACTACTCTTAGTACACAAATAACGATCAAACACAAACAAGTAATTATACATTCATTTTTAGCTCGACTATTCGAAGAATAAAGAGGCTATTGCACTCGCCCTGGCGTCGGCGTCGGCGTCAGCGTCTGTGTTGGTTAAAGTTTTTTATAAAGTCAAATATTTTAAATACTATCAAAGGTATTGACTTGAAACTCAAACTATATTTTTACCATCAGCATCTACACCTGAGGAAACAATCCCCATAACTCTGTTTTGATTTTTGACAGATTTATGCCCCTTTTTAACTTAGAATTTTTGGTTAAAGATGTTTATAAATTCAAATATCTTGAATACTATATAAGGTATTGGCTTGAAACTCAAACTGTATGTTAACCGTCAACATCTACACCTGAGGAAACAATCTCCATAACTCTGTTTTGATTTTTGACAGATTTACGCCCCTTTTTAGCTCACCTGAGCTGGCTCAGGGTGAGCTATTAGGATCGATGAATGTCCGTCGTCCGTCGGACATCGTCCGTCGTCCGTCCACATTTAGTTCGTTAACACTCTAGTGGTCACATTTTTTCCTCAGTTGTCACGAAACTTGGTCAGGATGTTTGTCTCAGTAATTACTCGGACGAGTTCGAATATGGGTCATCTGGGGTCAAAAACTAGGTCACAGAGCCCAAAAATAGAAAAATCTTGTTAAGGCTCTAGAGGCTACTGTTTCAGTCCAAATATCCTGGCAATTTGTCAGAAAGGTTGTTTCTATGATTTCTAGCTCAAGTTTTAATATGGGTCACCTGGGGTCAAAAACTAGGTCACACAGCCCAAATATGGAAAAACCTTGTTAACACTCTAGAGGTAACATTTTCAGCCCAAATATCCTGGAAATTTGTCAGAAAGGTTGTTAAGTTGATTTCTAGCCCAAGTTCGAATATGGGTCATCTGGGGTCAAAAACTAGGTCACAGCCCAAATATGGAAAAACATTGTTAACACTCTAGATGTTACATTTTCAGCCCAGATATCCTTGAAATTTGTCAGAAAGTGCAGATCATGATCAGACAGCAAAATAATGAAAGTGCAGATCATGATCAGACAGCTAAATTATGAAAGTGCAGATCATGATCAGACAGCTAAATAATGCATAGCAAACAGTGCAGATCATGATCAGACAGCAAAAAATAAAAAGCTGACAGTGCAGATCATGACCAGCCAACATACAATGAATAGCTTACAGTGCAGATCGTGATCAGACAGCAAAAAAATGAATAACCAACAGTGCAGATCATGATTAGACAGCAAAATAATGAGGCCTAGAGCTTAGATATTCAGCATGTGGCAATAATTGACTCTCTACCAAGATTGTTCAAATCCTGACCTCAAGGTCAAAATTAACCCTGCCTGGGGGGGGGGTCTTTTGATTTTACATAGGCTTATTAAGAGGATATCATGAGCCAAAGGTAAAAATTGATCCTTTCTGCTATTAATAACCTTTTTATTTTTGCCAATGGTAGACAGGTGAGCGATACAGGGCCATCATGGCCCTCTTGTTAACTTAGAATTTTTGGTTAAAGATGTTAATAAATTCAAATATCTTGAATACTATATAAGGTATTGGCTTGAAACTCAAACTATATGTTAACTGTCAACATCTACACTCCATAACTCTGTTTTGATTTTTGACAGATTTATGCCCCTTTTTAACTTAGAATTTTTGGTTAAAGATGTTTATAAATTCAAATATCTTGAATACTATATAAGGTATTGGCTTGAAACTCAAACTATATGTTAACTGTCAACATCTACACCTGAGGAAACAATCCTCATAACTCTGTTTTGATTTTTGACAGATTTATTTCCCTTTTTAACTTAGAATTTTTGGGAAAAGATTTTATAAAGTCAAATATTTTAAATATTTTGAATACTTATAAAGGTAATGACTTGGAACTCAAAGTATGTGTCCACCATCAACATCTTCACTTGAGGAAACAATCCCCATAACTCTGTTTCGATTTTTGTTATATTTATGCCCCTTTTTAACTTAGAATTTTTTGTTCAAGATTTTTATAAAGTCTTATATCTTGAATTCTATCAAACATATGGACTTGAAACTTAAAATGTATGTTTACTATCAACATCTTCACCAATGTTTTTTAGTTTTGACATAATTATGCCCCTTTTTAACTTAGAATTTTGTCACAGTTTTTACCAGACTATTATATGGAAATACTCGAAATGGCTTTTCAAATATCATGGAATAATTATGCGGTCATGCTTTTTTAATTTTATACATTATCAAGTTTGAAACGTTACAAAGTTATGCATGATCAAATATACAAGGTCATGTATTTCTTTGAAATTGTCTCCCCCTTCTCACCCCAGTTGGCTTACATAATCCAGAGTAAGGCTTTGCATGTAATATACATTTAGGAAGGTCTTTGAACAAGTTTCATATCTTTGACCTTAATTTTTATAGACAATTACACATTACACTTGTTCTTAGACAAAAAAAAACATTTTACCGACAAGCTTTCGAATAGTCGAGCGTGCTGTCATGAGACAGCTCTTGTTATTAGCGTAATTAATGTGTGAAGAGGTCTGAAAACAACAATCTTTTAATAAGAAGATGCTAGAACATAAAGTTAAGAATATGAAGGCAATTTTAAAAAGTTAAACAACGGACAGAATTCCACTTTCTTTTTATTTGTTTGAATAACATGTGCCATCTTAGAAATGTCCGGAAAACCCTGAGAGAAATATACGCTCTTTAATAACAGAGATCTACACAGCGTTACAATTTATTAATCATAGGACTGAAAGTGCTGGAGGATCGATTGTCTCTGAACAACACAGTCTGCACACATACACTATGTAAATATCAGGACAACATAGACTGTACACATACATGTGTGAATATCAATACAACCCTTGCACGAGTAAAGTTTTAAACTGGAGACACAACTGTCCACAAATTTTGACCTTTCACCATTTGTGTAATCTACTTTTGAGATAGGAACCCATGTGCTTACATTATGTCATTCAGTGACTGTGTTCAACTACCTTATGAAGTATTAAGCTGTGAATCATAACTGAGAAATGGATTTTGACAAAACTGAACTGAAAATTTATGGTTTGAACAACTTTTAATGTCATTCAAAAGTTATAAGATATGCCGATAAGATTGATTGTATTGCACCAATTAATTCGGATTTAACATCGCACCCAACAGCTAAGGTCATATTGCAACTTCTGGCTTTCGTGGAGGAGGAAGACCCTGGGTGCCAAGTCCCTGTATCAGAATTTGGGGGTCATTTAGAAATTCCGAGGGTCATACCCTTTATTGTAAAAAAATAAAAGGCATGACTATATGTTAAAGAAGTTTTATTCAGTTTACTTTTGTCAAACTGCATGTACAAAATCACAAAATGGTGGGTAATCAAAGGGTTGGCAAGACAACAGACTGATGTTTCTCTTTAGATGCTTTCCATTTTATCACTGAATCTCAAAAGTCAAATTTGTCCACAAAGCGAATTTTTCATAAGTGCATTCAACCATAGACATTAAACTTGGATATTACTTGGCACACTGAAACCTCTTTCAATAGTGACCGTCTGATCGAAATTACTACAAAATGATCATTAAAATCACTCAGAAAGACGTTTTTGTTTTCCCTATTAAAGTTCGTCGACCATCTCTTGTGCGTCTACGATACCATGATGACAGTATCATTAGAATCAACACACACCAAACGCAATGGTACAAAATGCAGGTTGATCCAAAATCAGACGACAATGATGATGGAATAGGTTCAAAATTATACAAATCCCATACCTGAAGTGCATTTTATAAACAATTTATCTTGCATTTCGAAGTGTTTTGAGAGGTTTTGAAATGTTGTTTTTGTAGTAAATTGTCCATACACATTTTAATTGCATAATAGAAGACACTCTTTGCTATTTCTGTTGCGTCATTAACAAAATGAGTGCGTCAAAACCACAGAAAACGTGCTCTCACGGAAACACTGAATTTAGTGTATCCGGTGTAGCGATGTGTATTTCACGGGTCTTACATTTCTCATGTCACACCGGTCTGACTAGAAAACTGTCAGGATAAAAACCGCGTAGGAAAATAGTTCTATACAGAACAGATACCTCGTTGGTTTAAGTTACAAATTATAAAAAAAACATCAATATAATATTATGCTATTCTGAAATGTTTTGATATTATTTAGATCTGTTACTATATAATTTTTAAAACAAAGGACAGTATAATTCGTAACAACGGAATATAATACATGGAACTACTTGTTTGTATGTAAAGAGTTCGGCCGTAAGGAAGCTATACTCTGTTTACATTGGATCCGATTGAATAAATCAATTGATCCAAAAAGTGTTCATTGTATTCACCTTTTACTTTGCAAATATTATTGTAAAGAAAAGGAAAACATATAATTTTTTTCAGCATAAAATATACTGTTTTCAACGCGCCTTTTTGCATTTACATCGTTTTTTCATAGTGAATTTTATATATTATGATTTTGATATTTATATTGCTAGAACATGAATTTTATTGCTGAAAATTATATGAAAATCGTATCAAAATCGAAGAAAAAATGCCTTTACAGTAATGACATTAGTATCAGTAGGGTGCAATATTTCACGTGTAAATACGCTTCCGCTCGATAAAGCCGTCGCGTTCATAAATACAGGTAAATCGGCTCGGAAAAAATCGATAGCGCGACATCATATTTTAGCTAATTCACCATATATAGTAGAGTTTCATAACCCTGTATGATACGAACCCTGATTTCAAATGATCATGAATGAATCTGTCTACGCAACTCCTGTAAAACATTCGCTCATTTCAAGTAGATAATAGTGTATGAACAACTACCCAATCACTTTAAGGAGAGCTATTTAAATGAAAAAAACATCTTTGGCGGCGTCTTTTATGTGTGCATTACTGTTTCGTTTTGTATGAATTTAGTTTTAACAGTTTAAAGCCTTTATGATAGAAATGTTTTCAATTTACTATCAAAGTGTTTTGAATAGTCAAGTTTAGTGTCATCTTAAGCTCTTGTTCATTAAATCATGTTGAAGAAACTTTTTCACAAAATACTATTTAATATGTACAAACTCGGTATAGATAATTTGTTGTAGAGTAAAAGATTTCGACACTAGATCAAATTACAGCATATTGTTTTTCTTCATTTTTATAAATTACAAAATTTAATCGTTACATTTTCTTGGTAAGACATTCTTTTAATTAAATAGCAATTTTGTAATGTCAAATGAAAATCTAAATACAATCATAAAGTATGTCAGATTTGAGAAGACTAATTAAAGTCACAACAAAAGTTGCTGGCATAGAGTGTGATGTTTGATGTCATAACATTTAATGAAGTACTGAATTATGTCATGACACAATTGTAATTAGTAGGTGCTTCATTTAGCGACTGTTAGGTTATTTTTGGCAGAAAATCAAATTGGTGCATTATTGTGAAATATGTATAGTTTAATGAATATATTAGAGAGTTTTAACTGCTGGTGATTTAGTATGTGGCGTTACAAAAAAGTGACACATTGAACAAATCACATGATTCCCTAGACTGACCACAAAGAGGACAACAAGAAAAGAATTGATGTGAGGCATTAAGGGCCCTGCAAAGAATTCATGATTTTGTTTATCTTTTGGTAGCGGGTTATGTATTGTAATGAGTAGGGCTGACTATTGCAGCCAAATTTACTATCACGATAGTTATTGATAGTTAAAAGTACTATCATGATAGACTATCAATAGTTGGCTTCGCTATCGCGATACTATCATGATAGTTTCGATAGTTTACAAACTATATATTTTAACTAAGTTGATTCAATTTGTTTGTATCAATACCTGTAATTAACTTGAATTCAGTATAAATATAATCGTTATTATTTTAATTAAGATTGCTAAACCATTTTTAGCTCGACTATTCGGAGAATATGGAAAGCTATTACAGTCACTTGCGCGTCGGCGTCAGCGTTGCTTCTTTGGTTAAAGTTTTGCCTGCTAAGTACTATCATGCACATATCTCAGTAACCACTTAATCAAGTCAGATAACTCTTGTATAAATTTAGTACAAATTATGGCCCTTGTTTGACTTTGAAAATTTGGTTAAAGTTTTGCCTGCTAGGTACTATCATGCACATATTTCAGTAACCACTTATGATATTGACTTGAAACTTTGTAAATGTCTTTAGGGGTGTCACACAGTCAAGTCAGATAACTCTTGTTTAAATTTAGTGCAAATTATGGCCCTTGTTTGACTTTGAAAATTTGGTTAAAGTTTTGCCTGCTAGGTACTATCATGCACATATCTCAGTAACCACTTATGATATTGACTTGAAACTTTGTTCATGTCTTTAGGGGTGTCATACAATCAAGTCAGGTAACTCTTGTTTAAATTTAATACAAATTATGGCCCTTGTTTGACTATGAAAATTTGGTTAAAGTTTTGCATGCAAGGTATATGATATTGACTTGAAACTTTGTTCATGTCTTTAGGGGTGTCATACAATCAAGTCAGATAACTCTTGTATAAATTTAGTACAAATTATGGCCCTTGTTTGACTTTGAAAATTTGGTTAAAGTTTTGCCTGCTAGGTACTATCATGCACATATTTTAGTAACTACTTACGATATTGACTTGAAACTTTGTTAATGTCTTAAGGGGTGTCACATATGAAGACAGATAACTCTTGTTTAAATTTAGTGCAAATTATGGCCCTTGTTTGACTTTGAAAATTTGGTTAAAGTTTTGCATGCAAGGTACTATCATGCACATATCTTAGTAATTAACCACTTATGGTAGTTATATCAAACTAAGAAATAGTGTTCAGGGGTACATTTTGTATCAAACAATTAATTTACCAAAAATTAAATATATAGTGATAGATTTTGACTTTTTTTATGATTCAACTTTCCTAGTTTATACTTAATAGTTAGCAGAATTTTGTTTTGCTATTATACTGATAAAAGTTTTGTTTTATTAGCAAACACCCACAATAGTCGAGCTTGCTGTCTTATGGACAGCTCTTGTTATTGTACAGAAACGCGTCATTAAAACTTTTCACTACACAAAGTCATGGATTGATGGATGGTAAGACGACAACGACGTTTTAGGAACGGAAACGTCGTCGTATATAGCCTAGGCTAGCCCGTAATGTAAACATCCGTTTCATGGCAAAGGAAAATCAACTACATTTTATGTAAATAATGCATTCAAAAATCGGGGATAGTATCGATAGTGTGAAATTGTAAAATTAAACGAGACTTACCTTCGCAGAAGGGAAGGTGAAGTTTAGTTGTAATTTCATCGACCACAAACTCCCTAAGGGGTCACACAGAGAGATAACGCAGCGTGTAGCTAAGCTCACCAGTCTTTAGAGAACAGTCAAGATGTCGCAACATCTTGATTACATATTTTTGAAAGTCATGATATGGGTGGGATAAGGGTGGGTGTGTGACCCCTTAGGGAGTTTGTGGTCGATGAAATTACAACTAAACTTCACCTTCCCTTCTGCGAAGGTAAGTCTCGTTTAATTTTACAATTTCATCTCCCACATAACTCCCTAATGGGCCTCACAGAGATTTTAGAGATGAGTTTCAAAAATAATATAGCATTAACTATAAAAACAGTTTATTGAAAATAACTATGATATGTCTTTAGTATAAACTGTACATTCAGTTAATTTTTAAAAGTTTGTACTGTCATTATGATACACAATAGTGTTTACATATAGTTTACATATTGTTTAGGATAGCATCCTGAAAAGAGCTGTTGCTATTTATTGGCTTATTGTAATAAGTCCCAAAACAATTTGCATTTGACCAACCCGCAGTTTTGATAATTGACTCTAATGGGAGTCCATTAAATCTGGCTTTAGAAGTTGAGGCAGACCGTGTACTGTGAGGTCCAAAATCTGCATTAATGCCTGCTTTCAGCATAGACAGTTTTACCCATCTGGAAACTGTACTCTTTGACACTGGTTTATAAGGTTTAATAGTGCTAATCAGCAACTTTTCACCATTTCTTAAAGATTTTGTAGGACCCAAATATTCAGACAAAACCTGAACAATACACAATGATCTGTTCTTTGTGTAAGCTTTCAGCTGTATGGCATCAAGATGCTTCCCTGGCTTAGTCTGTTTCAGAATATGATTAGGAAAAATAGTGACTGAAGATTCTGACAATCTTATGTCAGAGATCTCAACTAAATGCAATGTTTGACAACGCTGTGCTGTCAACAAGAGAAACAACATACAAAGTTTACATGAAAGCTGTAGCAAAGTTGTATCAGTGAGTGTCTCTAAGTATGATAATACTATGTTTACATCCCAGATGAGTTTATATCTGGGTAAAGCAGGTCTTTCAATAAAGGCACCTTTCATAAACCTTATCATTTCATCACATTTACTGAAATCTATATTGCTGCAAAGTTTCACAAACACACAAATAGAAGATTTAGCGAGGCCTAAAGTTTTGTATTGTATTCCGCCATAAAATAATTTTGATAAAAATTTTAACACTTGATTAATATTGGGTCTAGCTGGATTAATCTGTTCCCCACAGAATTGAATCCATTTTGAAATGTAGCAGTGATACTGTTGTTTTGTGCTTTTCCGCCATGAGTTAAGGATAAGTGTCCTTGCTCTCTTTGGTACACCACGTTGTCTGAGCGCTTCCCTGATATATGAAAAACTCCTAAGTTCATTTTCTTCAGTGGATGCTTTGTTTCTGGTTTGTGCGGAAGATAAAGGCTTTGTTGCACTTTCAATATTTTGAAACAGGTCCCGCAAATTAGGTGTAGTAGACTTGGCCACCAACTCTGAGTTGGCCAAAGTGGAGCTACCAGTATCGCTTCTGTCCCGTCCTCTTCTATTTTCTGTAACACTCTTGCTATTAGACTGAAAGGTGGAAAAATATAGAAAAGTTTATTTGACCAGGTTAGTGTGAAAGCATCAATAGCCATTGCATCTGGTTCTGGCCTGCGTGAAACATACTGATCAAGTTTGTGGTTAATTCTAGACGCGAATAAGTCTACAGACATTCTGGGATAAGTCCTGTGTAGTTGAACAAAAAGGTCACTATCAAGAGCCCATTCCCCATCATCATTAATTTTTCTAGACTGTTCATCTGCCTCACAATTATCTTTCCCGGGTATGTGGGCAGCACTTAAGTGAATATTCCTTTCTATGCACCAGAACCAAATGTCCCGAGCTATTTGATCTAAGTCTGATTTTCTGCCCCCAAATTTGCTTATGTAAGAACAGCTAGTTGTGTTGTCCATAAAAATTCTCACATGTGTATTGCAAATGTGTTTGCAAAAAGACATCAAAGTTAACTGGCAAGCTTTAAGTTCAAGCACATTTATATGGAGATTCTGTTCCGTATCTGACCATAGTCCCCCAGTACGAATGTCATTGGTTTGATCATGTGCCCCCCAACCTTTTTTCGAGGCATCTGAAAACAGTACCAATTGAGGTTTACCATGTGAAATATGTTTTGAACAAGTACCTACAGACTTAACCCACCATTCCATGATTGGTGTAACTGATTGGGGAACACTCATAAAGCTGTTGTAATTGCCGTAATGTTTCTTAAGTTCAAGCTCCCTTATTTTCTCTAATGGCTTATAATATAAAGGACCATATTCAACACCTGGCTCTGATGCCACTAGTTTCCCTATTAGCATAGAAAATGATCTGATTGTGCACCGTTTAAGCCAAATAAAATCTTTGCAAATGTTGATAATGTCTTGGCACCTTTCAGGTGTTAACCTTACTGTCATTGTTTTTGAACACAGTAGGAATCCAAGGAACACAATATTTATACCCCCAAAACGAAGTTTAGGGGGGTATATAGGAGTCACCCGGTGGTTGGTCGGTCGGTCGGTCGGTCGGGCGGTCTGTTGCATTTTCCTTGTCCGGAGCATAACTTGAAAACTACTAGTTGGAATTCAATACAACTTCATACAATGGTCAAGCACATTGAGAGGAAGTGCAGTGCACAAGAACTATAACTCCATCTTCACTAATTACAGAGTTATTGCCCTTTGTTACTTTTCCTTGTCCGGAGCATAACTTGAAAACTACAAGTTGGAATTCAATACAACTTCATACAATGGTCAAGCACATTAAGAGGAAGTGCAGTGCGCAAGAACCATAACTCCATCTTGACTAATTACAGAGTTATTGCCCTTTGTTACTTTTCCTTGTCTGGAGCATAACTTGAAAACTACTTGTTGGAATTCAATACAACTTCATACAATGATCAAGCACACTCAGAGGAAGTGCAGTGTACAAGAACTATAACTCTATCTTGAGTATTTACTGAGTTATTGCCCTTTGTTACTTTTCCTTGTCCGGAGCATAACTTGAAAACTACTGGTTGGAAATCAATACAACTTCATACAATGGTCAAGTACATTGAGAGGAAGTGCAGTGCACAAGAACTATAACTCCATCTTGACTAATTACAGAGTTATTGCCCTTTGTTACTTTTCCTTGTCCGGAGCATAACTTGAAAACTACAAGTTGGAATTCAATACAACTTCATACAATGATCAAGCACATTTGGAGGAAGTGCAGTGCACAGGAACTATAACTCCATCTTGACTCATTACAGAGTTATTACCCTTTGTTACTTTTCCTTGTCCGGAGCATAACTTGAAAACTTCTGGTTGGAATTCAATACAACTTCATACAATGGTCAAGCACAGTGAGAGGGAGTGCAGTGCACAGGAACCATAACTCCATCTTGACTAATTACAGTGTTATTGCCCTTTGTTACTTTTCCCTGTCTGGAGCATTTTTCGAAAACTACAAGTTGGAATTCAATACAACTTCATACAATGGTCAAGCACAATGAGAGGAACTGCTAAGAACAATATCTCTTTTTAGTTTGTTTGCAAGGTATTATGTTACTACGAACTTCTTCAGTTTATAAAGCAATCCTTTTGGGGGTATTAATCACATTTAGTGATAGCTCTAGTTTGACTGGGCTGTAACACAGATTTACTAGGGTGCACGGTTAAACCTAATGAATCCATAAGAGATACAGTGTCATTAATGTTATCAAGGCACTTGCTATAAGTTGATCCTTGCAGACAACTGTCATCAAGAAATGCTGAACTTATGTGGCCTCTAGAACGTAGGTCGGCAAAGACAGGTTTTAGAATCTTTGTAAAGACTCTTGGTGAAGTTGTCAAGCCCATAACTAAAGCTGTAAATTGATACTTTTGGTTACTGAAATGAAATCTGAAGTATTTCCTGTCTGGTTTATGTATTGGAATGGAATAAAATGCTTCCGATAAATCTACCGAGCCAAAATAACAGTCCCGCCTCATGGCATTTATTGCGGAATGTAAAGTTTCCATTTTAAAATGAATTTTTTCCATGTGATTTTCATTGAAAGGCTTTAAATTCAAAATTATTCGTACTTTACCATTCTTTTTAGGTCTAATGAAAATGTTTGAGATGTATTCGTTTTTATCTGATGAGTCCACTTTTTCTATTATTTTGCATGCCAAAAATCGGTCTAACTCTGTTCTAATTTTTTCAAATTCATCTGACGAGAACTGCAAAGGTTTTGGAACTGTAGTTTGTTTTGGTTTATCACTTAGTTCAACATGGTATCCACAAACTGTCTGTAGAATCCACTTATCACTGGTTATTTTGTACCAATTACTTAGGAAGAGTCTGGTTTTGCCAGCTATAAAATTGTTAGGTGTGTTGTTTAATTTAATGGTACCTACATTGTTTACTTCTTCCCTTGATAACTCTTGAATGGCCCTTTCCTTTGATGTGTCTTTTGGTTGAAGTTCTGACGGTTGTTTTGATGCTGAGTTGGTGGGAAGTTTCGTTGGCTGTACTTGTTGTAATGTTGGTTTGGGTTGTGGTTGACCTTCCCCCCTTTTTTCCCTAAAAAAGGCGCCTGCGTAGCTGTGAGGCGAAACTTTGGCCCATCCAGTTTTTTCAGTGTGTCTTGAAGGTTGTCCCCAAACAGGTTTGTTGCACTGGCTGGCAAGTCACAAGCTGATCTGTATTGTGGCTTTATTTCCTTCTTAATTCTCTCCCCTCTAGTACTGGTAGTCTGCTTAAGTAATAGACACAAAATTTTGAATGTGTCCATCACATGCCCTTGCGTTTTTTGTATAGAATCGTTGTTCTTTATGGACTCCAATGCCCGTATTGTCGGGATAAGAGCGAGGTTCAACGATGCCATCGTTTTTTGGAGCATGAAATCTTGAGTTTTCACCCCCGATTTCAGCTGCCTCCATAGCAGTTCATCGACCTTTGGCACTTGCAGATTTTCTATGTTAGATGGCCTCTTATACTTCTGCTTGTATTGATTAAGAGTCTCTTCATCTTTCTTGGGTTTCCTCCTCTAAGAGCCATCTCTGCAATCCTTGCCAGCTGTTCTTCCACCGGACTATCCGTCTCTTCCTTTCCCTGGAAAAATTGTTCCAGCTGATCAAATTCGTCGTTCAAGTCGTTGTCATCCTCCCTATTGTTCAAATAGGAAAGTAGGGGGTCATCCTCATCTTCGCCATGCCTATCTGTTTCTCCATCATCCTCACTGTCACTACTTGGACAGGGGATGGTCGCATTGCCCGCCGGGATTTCGACCATGTCATCATCTCCAAGAGAAATTAATCTCTTCTTCGTGCTAGACGGGCACGACTTGTCTGTCGACGCCCGTTTCTTTAGCGAAGTTACGTCTTTCCAATTTCGGTAACTGCTTCTGCTAATGTCTTAATGTTCTTGGTAGCTCTACCAAATTCGTGGATTTGCTTTTCGAGTGACTGCACTACGGCATCAAATTTGCCACTCGTGTTTACTTCCGCCGACGCGCATGCGCATGGCCTTCACTGCCGCCATTTCCGCCCTGGCCGTCTGCCAAATTCATGTCTGAAATTAAGACCAAAAACCCACGTGTTACAATTTTTCATGATATTTCATATCGGTTCTTCACAAGGATTTAATAATATGACATTTTTATGATATTTCATATCGTTTAAGCCTTGAATTCATTATGATCTTTCATAACGTTCGGCGAAGCCGGAAATTGACGTGGTACACGTGGTCATGGAATACACTATCCCGTATGAATTTTAACATGCCTGCCTTAAAATTCTGTATCGACAACCATCAACAGTGTTCATAAGATGTTTGCCATTCATGGCTATAACTTATCATTTCATGACTTTGTTTTTTCCACTTCATGGATTCAATTTTGTCATTTCATGACTGGGGAACTTTCAGTTCCGATCCATATTCAATTTATTTCCGTCTGATGACGAAAGATAATTACTCGAGAACCCATTAAAACCCATTTAAATACGACGTAGCCGATTTCGGAACGATCGTGACAAATATCAATTGATCAAACAGAAACAATTTCTGAAAGAACAATGGCCGATCATTTCCGGCCGTTTTTGACCGGAATGTTTTATAAAATACCCAAAAAGATAAGACACTCACCTCTGAAATATATCCAAAGTATTGATCTAGAATCAAATGTAACAGTAATGTAATATCCTTAATGTTGAAAATATGCGTAAATTACGAGATTTTTATAGATTTTTTCTGGAAAATTTCCCTTATGACTGATAAGCCCAAGCTATAGCCTCGTTCTGGTGAGCTTAGCTACACGCTGCGTTATCTCTCTGTGAGGCCCATTAGGGAGTTATGTGGGAGATGAAATTGCTATCGACTATTGACTATCAGGTCTGATACAGTCACGCTAAGTTGATAGTATCGACTATCGTTACACCCCTAGTAATGAGTCATTTAGATACCCCTTAAACATATATTATATGGTGAGTTTTTATGAAAAGTATATGAAAGAGCTTCATGCAACAGATACATTACTTCAGGATTGCTCTGTGGTACAGTGGTTAACGATTTAGACTATCAATCTGAAGGACTAGTTCGAATCCTAGCCTTGACACTGGAAATTTCAGACTTGCTTTTCAGTATTTTTCATAAATATTGAGATGAACTGGTTAGAAACCCAGAGGTAGTCTTTGAGTGTATAGGTGCTATACAACAGGCATGTAAAGAACCAAAGGGTATTTTCAAAGGGTCTAGTACCTGCAATCCATTGTATCAGATTCTGTATCTGACTCTTCAACTTGCCCATAAGTATCGGCAGTTTTGCCCTTTAAAAAATACAAAGATAAAAAAATACATGTTCTCCAGTTCTTTGCAACATTTTAGACATATTCTAGTAAAGTGTTTTTGATTTGACAGTTAAATATTACAACAATTATTTTGGCATTTTATGGGTGTCATTGGGAAATCTAGTGGTGTTTTTGGGTAAAAGGTTGGCCTGGAAGTTTCAGTCTTGAAATCAATGCAATTTCTATTTTGTTATCGTAATTTTACACTTTTAAAAAAATGTGTTGTTATTTTTGGTCTAGATATTGGTGAAATGTTATGCAATTTGGTGCCACCTTATACAATTCTTGATGTTATGGTTTGAATTTACTTTGTAATACATCTATATCATGTCATCTTTAATTTTCCTTAAAGGATCTGATGCATTGTAGTTATCATTTGTCTAAATTTTATTATACATTAAATAAATTCCAGTCTGTTCTGGCAAATATTCAGCTTTATGATAGAAAATGTTTCTAATGATACAGGTTCATCTAATTAACTGTTCAAGCTATAAAACTGTATGATTTGGAAAATTTCCCAGACAGTGCTCAAAAACATTAGGCCTAGATATTGAAAGAATTTTGAACAGTTCACAGGCGACTCTATAACAGATTCCAAGCAATACTTAAATCAATTGAAGAAATTTTCATGAATTCTTGCCTTTGCTTGAAGCTATATGTTGAAATTTAGTACTATGGAATGTGGCATCTAGGTCTGTCCTTCTGTGTTGGTTTTCTTGCCATATATGGAAAATATTGGTAAATACTCAATGCAAATTTTATCACGGAAATTCATAGATATTTTCATAATAGTGCTGTTGAAATTTAAAATTTTAGTCTTTTACCTGAACAAGGAAGTTACTCTTGTCCTAGAATAGAATGTTCATACACATAGCACATAGTTACTCATAGCAGGTGTCAGCATTGGATGTTAAAATACATCTAGATATTTTAGATGATTGAACATAACATATATTTCACTAATGCATAATGGCATTATGGAAGTGGTTCAGTCATTGAGTCTGCCCTGCATGAGGCGATGAAATGTGTGGCATACCCCATGTTTCAGAAAGGACTTGGGAGTATGATGAGTCCAGATACAAGAAATACACCCATTCACTGGACTTGTGTATAATCTGTGAGCAGAAGGGACAGCTTGTACTTTTTAATCTCCTAATGTATTTTATTAAATAGATAGCTTAACTTGTATCTAAAAGTCCAGAACTTGTCAAGAAAAACAAAACAAGTTATTCAATACCAGAATGGCCTGGAACATTTTTCGGTAAAGGCTTGAACCATGGAACTATCTGTATCGAAAAAGAATTCAAACTGGCCACAATGATATAAGTGGTAGCATTGAAACTTAAAATTGAAAGCTTTTGTGGTCTGGGCAAGAACCTACCCCATCAGAGGTTCTTTCCATCATAGCACAGAATATTTGCCAGGACAGACTTGAATTAGTGTAATGTGTTATAACATACAAACAAATGATGACTACAGTGAATCAGATCATTTAAGGAAAATTGAAGATGAAATCAGTAGTCTATGAATACACCAACTTTCTCATTATGCGCATAGTCAGTCAGGCACTGCTCTTTCCCTGTAGACTACTATAAATGAATAAGTATTTCTGAACTGTTAAGTGACAATTCCTCAGACACGTTTTAGCACTACTAGGCCAATTTTAAAGGAATCTTGCTGAAGAAACAGAAACATCAAGAATTATATAAGGTGGCACTGAATCATGTAACTTGTTACCTATTGTAACCCTTGTTTTAATATTCAGATGTAAAATAAGATACAATTTTTTAAAGATATATGGACAATGTTGCAAAAAACTGGGGAACATGTATGCATCTTTATTCAAAGAAGGTATCTACAGTGGATAATTATTTAATTGTTCCACTTCAATTCAGTGTAGGTATAAGGACACTAAGTGTGATCTAAATGCCTTATAACAATACAATACCTGCTACCAAAAAAAAAATTTTTTTAAAAATCTTTGCAGCACCTTTAAATGTCATGCACCAGTCCTCGTTGTTTACAGTCTCGGCATTAACCTTGATTTGTTTTCATGTGTTGCTTTTTTGTAGCGCAAAATATCATGTCACCAGTAAGTGAAGGTCTCTTTTATATCCATTAATCTATACATGTTTGACAATTATACACCAATTTGAATTTCAGCATTTAGTAAGTAACAAACGTGGTAATGATGTGACAGTAAAAATCTTACAACTAGCTTTCAGTAATATCTTGCTTAGAATTTTACCAATACTTAATCCAATTTATTTATATGAAGGGGATTCAAGAAGTACAAACATCACAACTTTATTAGTTTCAAGTTGTTTTCTTGAAATATTGCCCTCAAGTCATTCCTTTTCTTACTATGGAGATGATAAAGAACAAACATTTAATGATAGACATGAGGGCAACCCAACAATGTTGTGTGTATTGTTGCTATCTTTGTGAATATCGCCAAAAATGACCAGGAGCTAATTGAAACAACTACTAATTGCAATTACGTTACTGACATACTTTATGACATCATTTAAAGTTATGACATCATACATCTCACACTATGCTGGCAACTATACTGAAAGAAAAAAAAACCTAAGAAAAATGCAATATTCGTATACTCCTCATTGATACATGTTCCACAATTTATATTGATACCTTCTTTCAATTATGGTGTGGCCAACAGAAGCTCAGAGGGGTCATAAACTGACCAATATTTGAAAATTTGCACATGAAAGATAAAAATCTTTATACTATTTTAGATAAGGTCTAATACAGTCCTTCAGATCATCACAAAGGTTTACCCTGTGTTTCTTTTTTCTTTAGTATATTATTCATACTTCATACTTCTTTTCAAGTTTGACATACTTCGGTGTTGTATTTTAGATTTGCATGTGCACGGCCAAGTGCTTTCTACTCGAATATTGTCTTGTACCTCCAGACAAACCAAGAAAAGAAGGATTCATTTTAAGCTCAAACTTGCAAAGAAAAGGGGAGCAGTCATACTCGCCTCTGCGTCGGCGTTGGTGTTTTTCATACCACCCCACTTTATTTTAAAACAATTACAGTAGATTCCACTTAATTGCATATTGGTTATTTGCATATTCTGGATATATGCATACAAACTTAAAACACTGATCAATACCTATACAATTACTATTAAAACTTTTTGCATAATTGCATCATATTTGTCATTAGTTCCGCTTAATTGCATAGACAATTGTCTGAAAGCAGCCAACCAGTCTGATCAGCTGCTTATGTTGCCAAGGCAACAAGCAGTGCATAACAAAATAAGCGACGTGTGAATTGCTCAGTTTGGCAAATTGTGACCCAGAGTATCCTGATTATATTCTTTTTTATAGGCTGCACATAAAAAACTTTTAATCCATTTAATTGATCAAGATCTAAATTTTCACATAACCTGACCTCATGAATTTTTTAGAAGTTGATTTTTATAAAATTTTAATTTTTAAGCTCGACTATTTGATGAATAAGGAGGCTATAGCACTTGCCCCTGTGTCAGTGTTGGCGTTGGTTTAAGCTTTAATCTCGCCTGGCATAAACTGCCAGAGCCACTGAGCCAATGTTGATCAAACTTTGCAGGGATGTTCCTTGCATGAAGCTTTATCAAAGTTGTTCAAAGAATTCCATTCCAGATAGAACTCTGGTTGCTATGGCAATCAATAGGAAAAACTTTTAAAAATCTTCTTTTCTGAAACCACAAGGCCTAGAGCTTAGATATTTGGCATGTAGCATTGTCGAGTGGACCTCTGTGGACCTCTACCAAGATTGTTCAAATTATGACCACCGGGTCAAAATTGACCCCGCCTGGTGGTCACTTAGTTTTACATAGGGTTATATATGAACTACCAGTTGTTGGGCGCTACCAGATCTTCGGGCGTTTTTAGCTCGACTATTCGAAGAATAAGGAGACTATTGCACTCGCCCCAGCGTCGGCGTCAGCGTTGGTTAAAGTTTTTCATAAAGTCAAATATCTTGAATACTATCAAAGGTATTGACTTGAAACTCAAACTATATGTTTACCATCAACATCTTCACCTGAGGAAACAATCCCCATAACTCTGTTTTGATTTTTGACAGATTTATGCCCCTTTTTAACTTAGAAATTTTGGTTAAAGTTTTTTATAAATTCAAATATCTTGAATACTATCAAAGGTATTGACTTGAAACTCAAAGTATGTGTCTACCATCAACATTTTCACCTGAGGAAACAATCCCCATAACTCTGTTTTGATTTTTGACAGATTTATGCCCCTTTTTAACTTAGAATTTTTGGTTAAAGTTTTTTATAAATTCAAATATCTTGAATACTATCAAAGGTATTGACTTGAAACTCAAAGTATGTGTCTACCATCAACATCTTCACATGAGGAAACAATCCCCATAACTCTGTTTTGATTTTTGACAGATTGATGCCCCTTTTTAACTTAGAATTTTTGGTTAAAGTTTTTTTTTAAATTCAAATATCATGAATACTATCAAAGGTATTGACTTGAAACTCAAAGTATGTGTCTACCATCAACATAATTATACACCTGAGGAAACAATTCCCATAAATCAGTTTTGATTTTTGACAGATTTGTGCCCCTTTTTAACTTAGAAGTTTTGGTATTTTTTTTTTGTAAATTCAAATATCTTGAATACTATATAAGGTATTGACTTGAAACTCAAAGTATGTGTCTACCATCAACATTTTACACCTGAGGAAACAATTCCCATAACTCTGTTTTGATTTTTGACAGATTTATGCCCCTTTTTAACTTAGAAGTTTTGGTATTTTTTTTTTTGTAAATTCAAATATCTTGAATACTATATAAGGTATTGACTTGAAACTCAAAATATATGTTTACCATCAACATCTACACCTGTGGAAACAATCCCCATAACTCTGTTTTGATTTTTGATAGATTTGTGTCCCTTTTTAACTTTGAATGTTTTGTTAAAGATAGAATACTATCGAACGTATTTACTGTCAACATCTTCACCAATGTTTTTGATTTTTGACATATTTATGCCCTTTTTAACTTAGAATTTTGTCACAGTTTTTCCAGACTAAAATAGAAATACTCAAAATGGCTTTCTTTTGAAATGTCATAGAATAATTATGCAGCATGAAGCGGTCATGCTTTTTTAATTCTATACATATCAATTTTGAAAAGTTACAAAATTATTCATGATCAAATATACAAGGTCATGTATTTCTTTGAAATTATCCCCCCCATCCTCCCTCCAGTTGGCTTGCAGAATCCAGAGTAAGGCCTTGAATGCAATGTACATTTACAAAGGTCTTTGAACAAGTTTCATATCTTTGACCTTAATTCTTATAGACAATTACACAATACTCCTGTTCTTAGACAAAAACCCCATTTTACCAACAAGCTTTCGAATAGTCGAGCGTGCTGTCATGTGACAGCTCTTGTTATGTTTTGTACCGCACAGGCTTTATACCGTACTCAAGGTCCTAAATTACGCAACCATGCCACTGGGACGTTTGTTCTTTCAGTGTAAGTGACTAAATAGGTAACTAAAACTTCTCATATTTTTTAAATATCCCGCATAAATCACTTCTCTATTGTGTTACTATTTATAACCTTAGCTGCCAGCAGTTGGGGTTTTTCCGTTTTTATTGCGCATGCGCTGAGATAAAAGCAGGGGTTCAGTTTGTAAAGGTACACTGAATATCGATATTGCAGACAATGTGAACGAAACTATGTCAGATATATAATTATTTGAATAAAAATGTGTAAAAGTAAGTATATTCAAGAAATACAATTTAAACATAAAAAGACCGTGTAACGGATGAGGCGTAATATAAAATTGATATGACATAAGTAGTTTTAAATACAGTTGTATAAAGAAGTTATCAGAAATGGTCGAGTGGTTACGCTTACAGTTTGCTACCCACGCGGACAAGGTTCAAGACTCACATTATGCTTAAAAATTTTTTTTTTGCTTCCCCCTTTTTTTCTTTTTTAAGGATCGGCATGAGCAAGAAACATTATTATTGTTCATATTTTATCCTTGTGAACATGTAAACTATAAATGTAAATAATGCGAGTTAAATGATGTGTATCTTGATCTTATATTTATTGTTTTTCTTTTCGTACATGTATTTAGAATAGAAAAACAAGCACTAAACATCTTTGTTGCGAATAGTGCTTTGCACAAAGTTAAGTGCCCGATAATTGGTTGCCCGATATGGCTTTAAAGAGGGAAATTGTACCCCTTTTCTGGCCTCATTTATAAACAAGCTGGTCGCAGTCGAGAGAACCTAAGTTTATCCTGTGAACATTTTATGGGTTTACTAGTATTTGTTGCTACACAAAATACAAAAATGTTCATTTTCTGCCCGAGAACTGGTAGGAATCCAGCAAAGCTTTGATATTTAGCATGTAGCATTGCGTTGTAGACTTCTTTGAAATTTGTTCAAATCATAACCCTAGGGTCAATATTGGCCCTGCCCAGGGGTTCACTTGTTTTACAAAGACTTATTTAGAAAAATCTATTTGGTATGTAACATTGTCTTGTGATCTTCCACCTACTTTGTTCAAAGCATGCCTCTTAGGTCAGAATTGACCACACCAATCAGGCAAGTGGACTTGTGTTCAGGTCAGTGATATAGGGCCATCATGAGCTTTTAGGATCGCATTCCCTCCGTTGTCTGTGCGTCCATCTGTCTGTTTGTCAATCGTCCACCATTTCCTCTGAAACCACTAGGCCAATGTTGATGAAACTTTACAGGGATGTTCCTTGCATGAAGCTTTATCAATATTGTTCAAAGAATTCTATTCAATGGAGAACTCTGGTTGCTATGGCAACAAATAGGAAAAACTATAAAAATCTTCTTCTCTGAAACCACAAGGCCTAGTGCTTAGATAGTTTACAAGTAGCATTTTCTATTTTATGTCTAAATTATGACCCCTGGATCAAAATTGACCCGTGTGCGGGTGATCACTTAGTTTTACATAGGCTTATATAGGAAAAACTATAAAAAAAATATTTTACTCCGAAACTACAAGGCCTAGATCTTAGATATTTGGCATGTAGCATTTTCTAGTAGACCTCTACCAAAATTGTTCAAATAATGACCCCCGAGTCAAAATTGACCTTGCCCAGGAGGGTCGCTTGTTTTACTAAGACATATATAGGAAAAACTTTAAACATCTTCTTCTCTGAAACCACAAGGCCTACTGGCAAGCAAGGAAAAGCCATTGGATTTTGCATGTTTTTTTCGTTTATTTTAGAAATAGATTAGACAGAATAAAAACGTTGACTATTTTGCAAATGTTCGCCTTGACCTCCGCCTGTGGAGATTATTTTTGTTTACATTGGTGGCACATGCTTGTAAATATGGAGCCTAAAAAGGGGTACTTAGAGCACAAGAAAATATGGCATTACAGCAGGAAATTTCGGCGGCTTGCTTTTATCAGTGATATTCAGCTCATAACACGTATAACGCAAAAATATTTGAAAAGCATTAAAAATAATCAATTCTAATGGGTTTTAACAATAAATTGTTAATGAGAAATTATATTAATTTGCGGCTTGGTAAGTAGGTCTATATACCTACATGCGTCATAACCGTTTTCTACTTAGTCAAATAGTTGCAACTTGTTTAATTGCTAAATACCCTGCACAGCCTGTAGTGGGAGCTAACATCAGATTAGAACTCCCGACTTTTGTTTCTGTGTGTTTGTTTGGCAATGTAGCCTATGATATCCCTGCATTGAGCCTCCCTCAAACAAAGGGGAAATACAATACAATCAGTACAAATTACTTCCCTTGTACTGAAGAGTCAAATCATCCCGATATACTAGTGTATGGTTTGAATATGTTATCAATACCTTTTTACTGCGTGTTCAAATGTATTTTTACATGATTTTCTAATGTTTAAAGAAAAATTGAAGTAATATTGTCACACGGAAATCAGAAGTTGACAGCCGTCACATGACCCCCATGGGACTTAGTTGACAACATATGTCAAAGTTGCGAGTACGCTGAAATGAAAAACCGATATCTGAGTAAATATTTAACACTTTGACTCATGATTTCTGTCAGCCAGCTTCAAAACAAATCCTCCGATAGATTTTTATCAAGACTTCTTTACAACAGACTAGTTACGGTAAAACTAAAAAGCCAGTGACAATTCTTTGCCATCGGCTTTTCCTTGCTTGCCAGTATATACGAGGCCTAAAACATTATCTAGTGATCTTCCACCAGGGAAGTGGACTTGTACCAAGGTGATATAGGGCCATTTTGGCCCTTTTGTTATGAATAAGTGCGGAATGAATATACCGATTTTCATGCAATTCATATTAAATTCTCTATCAAATGATATTTAAACTTAAATACTAAACTGGCCATTTTGAAACAAAAATAATGGTTAAAACATCATGAAAGTGCTAAAAGTGGGTATGTATAACCTGTAACAAAAACGATTGATGATGTCTGTCTATATTGTCTATAAAATAAATATTTTGTGTCCAAACAACATGAAAACTTGTCATTAATGTCATTTAGTATGTATATCTTATTCCTCTTAATTTGACAGTTAAGGATGTCAGAATAAAAAAGAAAGAAGGGTTTTCCGGAACAGGTAAACTGTAACATTCGTTAGGATTCATACTTTTCTCAGGGGAGTTTATGTTAAAATTTGGTTGCAATAAAAGTTACAGAACATAATTCTGATATCTTTTCATTAACGAGGTTCGCCTTAGCTGGAGCACCAGTAGCCATTGTTAAGAGAAGATACTCCGTCACTTTACTTACCAAAATATCACTTAAACGAGTTCTTAAAACTGTCCAGTTTCCTAAAAATCTTACCGTTAATGTATCCCTGTTCTGAATTGTATTCGATTTTTTTCAACAAAGGTATAATCTGATTTGTTTAGTAATATGCACTTATTTCACATAAAATAAGCTTCAAAATAGTGGCTACTTCTAAAAATATGCGCACACAATTGTGACCAGTGCTTATTCTTGAACGAGTTCTTACAAATGTGTAGTTGAAAGGATGACGTTTAAAATTCTCACTCTAGTTTAATACAAAACCTTTTTCAAGCTACCCGATAAGACACTGGTGATGGTTTAGAGCAATGAAATTGGCTATCTCGGTAATGCATTGAATTCATTCTTGAAACATATTATATAAGGTAAAGTGTTTGTTTATTATAGTGTCACCCCCAGGGATCAGGAAAACCGAAAATTTGCCGGTCTGGACCGATTTTCAACTTGCTGGACCGATTCACGTAACCAAAAGTTGCTTAAAAATCGGTCCGAGATTTTTTTTTTTAAAAGCCATAAAATCACTCAAATACGACAAAAGAAGTTGCTTGTGTAATTACACACATCATCTGTGTTATTAGCACCTATCTAATACCCCAATAAACGTGTCATGTTAATAACCCGCGGCGGTCTTTGCCTAATTGGTCCAACACACCAATTCTGCAATACCTCGGGCGTCGCTAACACGTTATTGATTAAAGGACTTTATGAATGTGTTAGCAGCTCCGATTGACTTTATGCCGGACCGATTGTCTTTAGGCCGCTAATCATTACCTACACTTTGAAATGCCTTCAATGCCTTTCGATTTATTGTTGAAATCGCTCAACGCAACATATTTGCGATGTTCAAAAAATCAAATGACCGAAATGGCAAACCGGCTCATGGTAATCGGGAGAATAATAACGACTGGCAACCGGTAGTCAATGTTTCCGAAAGTCGGAAGGGCAAGGCGACAGATAATGTTAATCGTACTGGCGACCCGAGAACATAAAAAAATATTCAAAACGAAACCATACAACAAAAATTTAACAACTTGTACCTAACACGTGGATTATTACAAAACTTTGTGGGGGTGACTTTGACCGTAATCAGTTCTAATCGAAATTGAACACACTTTCAATGATAAAATCACATGGAAATTATTATATTTATTTATGAAAACTGGCTCGATATTTTTCTTATTACTTAGAAATTCCGTTTCTTATTTTTTTATGGCGAAAACGTTGTAAAGTTTATCCCTTAGAAAATGGAACGCTCCACATGAACGGCGCATTTATTTTTTCTACTCGTGAGATTTACTAATCAATAATGAAAGAAGATCAACATTTTCGTTTTTTGAAACATATTGGAATCAAAAGGAGGGAATGAAATACTTTAACCGTTCCATGGAACAACAATGGAAAGCTGGTTGAAAAATATATAAATTACAAAAAAAAAAATCATTTTTTTTTTTTTTATGTTTTTGTGATTTTTTTTTTTGGGGGGGCGGGGGAAGGGGTTTGAGGATGTACCCTCGGCTTGTCCGGACCGATTGAGATTTCAAAATTTCCTGATCCCTGGTCACCCCTATATAAAGGGCCAGCCATTTCTGACTTATGAGACACCTTCTTTTTAAGCACATGTACCTCTAGAATCATATCTTTTTAATGCCAGGCACCAGGGGATAGGCATACGGTAACCATTATTTAACTAGCTGGCAGCTCACCAGCCGGCCATATCAGAACGGATCCCTGCTGGGATTCAAACCTTGATCTCTGGCTCCCAAGGTGGATGCCTAAACCACTAGACCAAGGGAGACGGTATATGTGTGAACATCAATAACTCAATGATTAGGGTGTTGGCCTTTAGAACGGAAAATCCTGGGTTCAAATCACTTTTGGAGCACTAGGTGTATTCTTGGTAAAAACCACTGTTGCAGCACATGCCTCAGTCCTCCTACTCACTGCCTTACTTTCGATGGTGTCCTTATATCACAAATGAATGTTCAAGGGTGATTCAATAAGCTACTGAAGTTTCTTTCTCTACCCTGAAGCATGTCATAAACATTGATATATTTCAATTATTAAACTTTTGACGTTACATTGTGACCATAATGTACAGTATCTGTTGTAAATGTGAAGCATGCGTGAAACGTATTACATATAATACATCTTATCACCCAAACGCCGTTGTACTCCATGTCAAAGGTCAAGATCACATTGACCTGTTTATAAAAAATATTGGCCTAGTTTGGTGTTACCTGCCCCTACCCATGTCAGGCAGGTCAGGCAAAGCTCAATAATGGCGGCGCCCACACAATCAATTTTGTACATTGAGTTAATAGGGGTTTTCATGGAGGAGTTGATCATTTAAAACACAGTATGTGATCTGTTAATACAAGCAAGCCCAATGTGAATTGCTATTGATATTTGATTGACCAATAAATTACAACGAGAAATAGAAACAGGAAAAATAGCCGTTTTTTTGACGTGGTAGATATTCGTTGACATTTCGGATATTTAGCCTGTATGCTATTACATAATATAAGCAGCTGTTTATGTATAGGAACTGATTATTGATGTCTTATTTAAGTCTTCTCTAATGGATCATCGTCAATGGTCCAGTGGTTATAACATTAGCTCTAATTTTACGGTCGAGGTTCAAATCCCGCTGCGGCCACTTTATTTTTTTTCTGATTTTTTTGTTTTTTGTTACTATTCAGCTTTAAATTTGAACGTTTAAGTACTCGAATTGGACGACTAAAATTACAAAAAAATAAAATAAAAATGTGTCATGTCTGAAATGTTTTCTTGAAGTTACTTGTAAATATAGTACACTTACTGGTCCAACTTTTCCTTCGTTTACAATGTGCACAGATTGAGCATTCAAACAACCTTCTGCATCTTAAAACTATGTAACAAACTATTTCGAATAAACACATTAGTTTTGAATGATCAATACTTTTATCATTTTCACTATATAAACAGTATACTTTTTTGCTTCCACTTGGCACTGCTATATTGAGCTTTGTCTGACGTACTGTAGCATACCAGTACGACAGAGAACCAGACTAATCTTGGCCTCGCTTCATCTTCTAAACACATTACTGCATCATTATTTATAGTCTATCACATGTGTAAGAATAGAAAGATAACGGTACATCTAATCAAGAATTGTGACAACCCTAAGTTCATATACATGACAGCCGAGATGATTCCAAATACTATATTTCGGGCCCTTTCAATGGGACCACAACCGTACCTCCTCTTATGACACAAATACTAGGGTTTCCAGGAAGTTAACTCTAGAGTGACTCAATGAGCTTCAAACTTTCTTCATAGTCAAGCAAAAATAAATGAGTATATACAACACTAGCTGGGGAGGTTATTCATTGTAAATTGCATTTTCAAACCAATGTAGTAGACATTTCCAAATGCATCCACAGTACTTCATATATCTAGATTAGACAAATTTGCTTGAATTAAAATAATGTACCATGGTCAATTTTAACCGTATGTCATGATGTTTCAAATCTGTAGACTGGGTAAAAAAGGTAGGATAAACAGTACATCATTAAATTTTATAGCTTCTAACCGAGTTGTACTTATCCTGAAATTATAATATCAATTGCTACTTCTTAGCGCATTGAAGAATATTATGAATACAGACACATCCTGGGAAAAAGAGAGGCAGCATACATCCCAATGATATAACACATCCCATGAAACTGGGTCCACGCGAAAATGCCATGCACTGTCGCAGTGCAAGTTAACACCATGCTCCACTTTTATTAAATTAGTGAAACGTACTAGAGGAAATATGCCAAAATTTACCTAAAGGGTTTAGCTAACGTATTTCCTTACGTCAAAGGTGAAAGTGTCAAACAGTTTATGAAAGTTCAGAAACTGCTTATTCACATTTTCAAATGAAAAAAATTAGACTTGGGTAATATTATTTCGAAGCGGGTAATATATCCCAATATAGATCTACCACTTTAAAATAAATAACAATTTTATAACCCTTTCCCATTCTTAAATTTTGAAGGATTCTGTGTATTTTAAATTCATCTAAAACCCTCAATATAAGCAGGCCATCTTATGCCCTTATAATACCTCAATGTCACTTTGTGACATCACAAAACAACACCACAAAGGTAAATGAACAGGTCGTTTGCCATCTTGTTTTGAAAATAACAAGACTTTTCCTTCGAATGCAGTTTTATACTTTGAAATGTGAATAAATCAGTTTCATATATACATTCATAAAAATATCTCTTTCTTATGACTCCTAACGAAACCTTATTCTTCTCAACCAATGTGTTGTTAATATACGTACCAAATTCATCATTACCAAAGCTGTTATTGCATACCCTAGAACTTTTGAACCATTTAAGCGTGGGGTACAATGGCGGGTTATGCTGAGTGTATATTTCCGGCTTGTCCGTTAGTATGAATCTCTCTTTCAGCAGAGAAATTTGAATCTCGGCTGTAACTTTCCTGGAAGGGTTTTATATTGGAATTTCAAAACTGTTTGCAACTCTTTATTATTTGGTAGTCAGAAATACGGCAATACTTTACAAATTGTATTGAAAAAAACCTTTTTATTTGATGATTGGTTCTGAAACATGTTAATTTCAGACAGTTCACAGGACCATGTTATTTGCCTCTATGCTTTTAAAAGTTCAGATCAGAAGCTCAACCCGAAACTAACAGCACAAAAGATGGAAAAATGATAGAATACGGTCGGCCTTTTCAATGATCAGGTGTCATGGCTATGAAACTTTTCATGTGCATTCGTTTGTTGCTAAACTGCCCGTTTGTGTGTCTGCGAGAGGCAATAAAGTTGAAAAATATTTTGTTCCCATAACCGAGTTGAACACGAAAAAGTCTTATAAGCCTGAGGTCAGGATTGAGAAGATAGCGTTTTCTTTTTTAAGAATGAGCAAGTTACAACACAAAGTGCAGACATACATTATTTGTGCAAATATATTTATGAATTTTAAGTCAATGCAAGGAGCATCATATTATTTGTGACATGCAGTCAGTAAAATGTCACTCGGTCACCACCCCTATGAACAAAGTGGTGCTGTCCAAATTGAAAGATGGACTTTATCGTCCTTAGAAATTTGGAATGATAAAGGTTTCTTTCAGCTTTGTTGTGGTAAGGCGGCCATGTGGACGTATAAACATACTTGCTCTAACACGTGTGTGTGTGGTTTTGATTCAATATCATACTGTTTTTGTTGACACTAGCTTAGCCAAAGAATAAGTAACCAGTGTGACATCAGACTCTTAATAATTATTGGCTTTACACACGTGACCATCTCAAGTTCAGTCAATGAAAACAACAGTTAACTTTAAAACAAGAACTATCTTTAAAAAAGATGGCCGGTGCATTTTGAGTAACGTTAAATAATATGGGTACCTAGCTTTCATAGTAATAATTTCTGTCAAGTTTTATATTTATACTGAAAGCACAAAATGTCACATAATGAGAAAAATGTGCAGCCTGACCAAGACTCGAACCCCGGACCTTTCACCTACAGGGCGAATGCTCTCCCGGCTGAGCTATCCGGCCAATAACACATTTTCTCCTCTATTGTTATTAAGTCTGTACCGTGATATGTGCATCAAGAAAACAAAAGTAATCCTTGTTTTTCTTATTAGCTCACCTGGCTACGCCAGGGTGAGCTTTTCTGATCGATGATTGTCCATCGTCCGTCGTCCGTCAACATTTTGATTCAAATGACATCTCCTCTGAAACCTCTAGGCCAATGTTGATAAAACTATGCAGGAATGTTCCTTGCATGAAGCTCTACCAAAATTGTTCAAAGAATTCCATTCCATGCAGAACTCTGGTTGCTATGGCAACAAATAGGAAAAACTTTAAAAATCTTCTTCTCTGAAACCACAAGGCCTAGAGCTTAGATATTTGGCATGTAGCATTGTCTAGTGGACCTCTACCAAGATTGTTCAAATTATGACCCCCAGGTCAAAATTGACCCCGTGCGGGTGGGCTCTTAGTTTTTGCATAGGAATATATAGGATAAACTTTAAAAATCTTCTCTGAAACCACAAGGCCTAGAGCTTAGATATTTGGCATGTAGCATTGGCTAGTGGACCTCTACCAAGATTGTTCAAATTATGAGCCCCGGATCAAAATTGACCCCGCACGGGGGTCACTTAGTTTTACATAGGCTTATATAGTAAAAACTTTAAAAATCTTCTTCTTTGAAACCACAAGGCCTAGAGCTTAGATATTTGGCTAGTAACATTGTCTAGTGGACCTCTACAAAGATTGTTCAAATTATGACCCCGGGTCAAAATTGATTCCGTGGGGGTGGTCACTTAGTTTTGCATAGGAATATATAGGATAAACTTTAAAAATCTTCTTCTCTGAAACCACCAGGCCTAGAGCTTAGATATTTGGCATGTAGCATTGGCTAGTGGACCTCTACCAAGATTGTTCAAATTATTACCCACGGGTCAAAATTGACCCCGAACGGGGGGTCACTTAGTTTAACATAGGCTTATATAGGAAAAACTTTAAAAATCTTCTTCTCTGAAACCACAAGGCCTAGAGCTTAGTCACTTGTTTTACAAAGGCTTATATAGGAAAACCTATTTGGTATATAACATTATCTAGTGATCTTCCACCAGGCAAGTGGACTTGTACCAAGGTGAGCGATATAGGGCCATCTTGGCCCTCTTGTTTGTATTTAATTCTGTCAGAGAAAGTCATCCAGTTTAATTCTTTGAATAATTCTGCTGATGGAGTTTGAAAATCTTTGTCAAGAATGATTCTTGCAGCACGTTTTTGAAATTTATGGACAGTTTCTAAAAGTTCATTATCTTCGGTTACGTTCGGGTATGTTTTTGTTATTTAACGTTATTTAAGTTGATTATCGTACAAACAAATACATTTCATCAACTGAAATTCGCACCGCAGAGACAGTGGCGAAGTGGTAAGATGTCTGACTTTTATGCAGGTGTTATGCAGCACCTCTTTGGGTATTTTGTCTATACGACCTTTAACCCAAATACTATGCCTCTACGGCGACCTATATATCGAAGAGCTGAAATAATCACGAAGACACTTTTTTAATTTAGAAAATACTTGTTGTTTATTGAGTCCAATGCATGAATGATCAAACATGTACAATTCAAGAATATCATACTTATAAATTTCATGACATGTCTATTATATTTTTAACAATATGTACAGTTGAACCTGTTTTGTGGTCACAGCCAATATAGGTATTTTCAAATAGCTTTTACATGAAATACAGCTGTTTTCTTATAGCTAAGTGTTTTAAGTAGCCAGTTGTATTAACTATATGGCTGGATATTAAATACAGGTTCATCTGTATTTTATAAAACTAAATGGGGAAATTTAGCTTGCTGTGAGAGGTACAATGTGTAATTTTAGTGAGCATTAAATACTCCTATACACTTATTTTAGTAACCTATAAGATCCTAAGATATCAATAAGACAAATATACTTGAAACTTAATGTTTCAAGTAATTATTTTACAATTGAAATACATGAAGATAAAAGTACAACATACATCAACTTTTAAACATGAAGTTAAAAGTTACAGAACATAGATCAAATATTACAAATAAAGTTGAAGTTAAAACATAACTCAAATATAAAAATGAAGATGCACATACCTGAAATAATCACGAAGACACTTTTTTAATTTAGAAAATACTTGTTGTTTATTGAGTCCAATGCATGAATGATGCTTGGACCCTAGAAACAAGTATTTTTAAAGGTCTTCGTAATGTTTGGCTATGAAACTTCTGATTGGTCAGATACATATTTTGGCTCCGCCTGACAGCCATCTGATTGGTTCACCAATTCAGTTGCTCAGCCAATTGCTCAACAGATGCCAAAAAGATGCCAAGGGTCCAAAGCTTGGAAGGTGTTAATTCATATCCTGCCTAATAAGGATTTACTTATATCCTGTAGCTTTGATCATGATTAACATTAATCAGCTTTGAAAATGGTAAATGGCTTTTTGGTGATAAAATGTCTGGACTAGACAAAAGATGAAAAAGGGAGGCCATTAGGCAGAAACAACTGTGATAACAATAAAATTCCAGAAATTCTAAACTTCAGAATATTTAAGTTTTTATTATTTTATTAATAAAGAGAAAAAGATCCAAAATCATTATTCAAAATTATGAAATTAAAAATCCTCATCAAACTACAAATCTTTTGATACTAAACATGATTAAGAAATATAAAGTTTTTGTGAAATATGCATTTTATGAAGTAAGCAGGTTTAAACTACAAGTTCCTATATTATGCTGCATTATGTAATAAAAATGTATGAAAAAATATGCATCATAATACAGGGTTCGGTGAGTTTGAATCCTTTTAGAAGTTCTTTACAAGAGGACGTCTATTTTTGTTTAAATTGTGATACTGTCTTATGCACCGTTTTCGCTTTTTACCTCACCTGAGCTGGCTCAGGGTGACCTATTAGGATTGATGAATGTCCGTCGTCCGTCGTCTGTCGTCCGTCGTCCGTCCACACTTAATTCGTTAACACTCTAGTGGTCATATTTTTGCCTCAATTGTCACGAAACTTGGTCAGGATGTTTGTCCCAGTAATTACTCAGACGAGTTTGAATATGGGTCATCTCGGATGAAAAACTAGGTCACATGACCCAAAAATAGAAAAATCTTGTTAAGGCTCTAGAGGCTACTGTTTCAGTCCAAATATCCTGGCAATTTGTCAGAAAGGTTGTTTGGTTGATTTCTAGCTCAAGTTTTAATATGGGTCACCTGGGGTCAAAAACTAGGTCGCACAGCCCAAATATGGAAAAACCTTGTTAACACTCTAGAGGTAACATTTTGAGCCCAAATATCCTGGAAATTTGTCAGAAAGGCTGTTTCTATGATTTCTAGCCCAAGTTCGAATATGGGTCATCTGGGGTCAAAAACTAGGTCACACAGCCTGAATATGGAAAAACCGGTATTACTGATTACCGAAAACAACTTTTTACCGGAAACAACCAAAAACAAATGAGATTACCGGAAACAAGTCATAATTTAATAGTCTTTATGTTAAATACACTTTTTATTATTCTAACTTATAAAAATTTATGTATTTGTTGAATATGTGTAATTTTAGAATGATGTTTAAAAACATTTTCATAACATATAATAGAAAATTTAATCAGGTACTAATCATTTAATTGTTCATACATAAGAGGCCTTTGCCAGCGAAACATTTCACCGCGCGGGATGATAATCTCCCACATAATTGTCAGTTTACAGTCTTTAAAAACTGTCAATTGATAATTACACTCGTGCGCCCCCTTTAATCTGTGAACGTTCAATTTGAGTACGCAATGTCAAAATTAATTATATCAAACAATAATACTTTATTCATAAATTAATTGATGCCCCCGTCCTTGAATCTCACGACATCTGAGAGGCAAATTGTAAAAATGTTTGAGGTTCATGCAAACAACTTTTACATAGTTTGATTTTCTATTGTTTCGAACGTATATATCTTTAGTATAAAATTGTACAATAAGCGAATGAATCCTTGTAATGCTCGGTCATATGACACGTTGAAATATGATAGTTATGTATGCATTACCATTAAAAGAGGATGAATCTTGATAAAATAAATAATACTATATAGATTCATGCTTTTCAGTTCTTACATGAAATTAATATATATTTTTTCTTGATATGCTACCAATATGTGCATTATGTCAATACCCACATTTTATGTACATTTGTAGCTGTTATTTTCATTTTGTTACACATGTTACCTGACAGAAATAAAATAGATGTTGAGTCGAGTTGAGTTGAGTTGCAAAGAAATACTAGATTTGAAAAACTGTAATGTAAGGTACGGCATTTAGCATTGGTAAAAGTCACGTGTTCCTTTAGCACGTGCAGTAGTTGCATCTGATTTAAGTGGTCATATTAGATGGCTATACGCCAGATGCGATGTATCATACAGACATAACCAGCTTTTAATTTTATTTTGATACGATATTAGCAAATTCAGAAAAGTTATGGCTACTTCACAGAAATCAGTAATTGTCAAGCTTGCTAATTTCATACATATTGCAATGAAGATTGGAATAAATCATAGTAAATTTCTTTTTGCTTTAAGCAGTAATGTAAGAATTGTTATATCATAATATATTTTAACGTTTTAGCCACGTTTATTATACATTTAACGAAACTTCTAACGCCCCATTCTTCATGATTAAATATGTTTTGTTTTGAATATAAATGCACGGAAGTATGTAGTGTATACTACCGTTATACATGTAACTGGAGATCATCTTGTACTGTATTTTATTGTGTTTACTTTACATATATCATATTATAGCGTTATAGAAAGGAAGACAGAGAATAGTAGAATTATAAACATTGTTCACTATGAAATGTGTGTAATTAGTTTCAAGTTTATTGGCAAATCGGCATTTTACATATTATATTTGTTTCTGAATCAGAACATGATACAACATCATTCATCTTCTTCATCCTTTGGCCTATGTACTGGACCATTCTACAAACATTAACCAAAGCAGAAAAGACTAACAACTGCAATGATGCATTTTCCATTCAATTCAAACTATTCCTTCAAAAGTCATTTCTGTCAACTGGTGCCTGCAAAAAACATAGAATATGCATTTTTCCACACCTTTGTCTATCTTATTTAGTATAAACAACTAAGCTTTTTAAGTATAACAAAGAAAAAAATCACGAACACTTCATAATTCATAATAATTCACAATTTAAAATTATGCTTGATTTAAAAGCGATGACAGTGATTCATATAATTATGTATTCATATTTGTAAAGGGAAGTAACTCAAAATACAATGAAAACTGGAAGGCAATGACAAAAATACGTATAAGTCTCTTAAATGGTAATAAATATGATCAAAATTAGAGATATAATACAAACATATCATCTTCTATCTAAATTACCTAATAAATCGTTGAAAATCCACTCATGGCTAGAAATATCATTTGTTTTCGGTAATCTCATTTGTTTTTGGTTGTTTCCGGTAAAAAGTTGTTTTCGGTAATCAGTAATACCCTGGAAAAACCTTGTAAACACTCTAGAGGTAACATTTTCAGCCCAAATATCCTGGAAATATGTCAGAAAGGTTGTTTCGATGATTTCTAGCCCAAGTTCGAATATGGGTCATCTGGGGTCAAAAACTAGGTCACACAGCCCAAATATGGAAAA
This sequence comes from Saxidomus purpurata, assembly GCA_022818135.1. Classification (NCBI taxonomy): domain Eukaryota; kingdom Metazoa; phylum Mollusca; class Bivalvia; order Venerida; family Veneridae; genus Saxidomus; species Saxidomus purpurata. The sequence goes on along the minus strand of JAFMSR010000012.1, from coordinate 20,160,826 downwards.
ACCTTGTTAACACTCTAGATGTTACATTTTCAGCCCAGATATCCTTGAAATTTGTCAGAAAGGTTGTTTCAATGATTTCTAGCCCAAGTTTGAATATGGGTCATCTTGGGTCAAAAACTAGGTCACACAGCCCAAATATGGAAAAACCTTGTTAACACTCTAGAGGTAACATTTTCAGCCCAAATATCCTGGAAATTTGTCAGAAAGGTTGTTTTGATGATTTCTAGCCCAAGTTCGAATATGGGTCATCTTGGGTCAAAAACTAGGTCACACAGCCCAAATATGGAAAAACCTTGTTAATACTCTAGAGGTAACATTTTCAGCCCAAATATCCTGGAAATTTGTCAGAAAGGTTGTTTCTATGATTTCTAGCTCAGGTTCGAATATGGGTCATCTTGGGTCAAAAACTAGGTCACAGAGCCCAAATATGGAAAAACCTTGTTAACACTCTAGAGGTAACATTTTCAGCCCAAATATCCTGGAAATTTGTCAGAAAGGTTGTTTTGATGATTTCTAGCAACTTTGTTAAAAGCAGTTGTACTCGGGTGAGCGATAAAGGGCCATCATGGCCCTCTTGTTTATATTCTGTGTGTATGTTTATTATTTTTTATTGTGTGTTAACTTTGCTTTGTTTTCTGTGTTTTAATTTTTTTATGTGTTAATACTTTTTATTTATAGTCATGGCATTTCAGGAATTATATAAACTTACATCATCCGTTGAATAAATATTTTGACGTCTGTTCCTGCATTACCTTCGAAATACTTGATATGTTTTATCCTTAGAGCAGTTTTGATGATTTGCTTGTCGACATTTTCAGTTCTATATATAGGCCTATATATATGCAGGACGACGGAAAAAGAATTCTCAAACAGTCATTAAAAAGATTGAAAACCCATGCCAAACAAGAACAATAGTGAATACATTTAATGCAACGAACAACTGAAAAAAGTAAAACAAAAAGTCAAGCAAGACTCGAACCCGCATATGCTGGATTGGTAGTCAAATGCCTGATCCACTACACCATTGTTGAATGTGATATCTGGTACAGTACGAAATTGATAATTTATATCAATTGCTTGGAATGTTTCATCCGAAGATTACCGACTGCATACGAAATATTCATGAGTGCCAGTTCAATATTGTTGCATAATAGATACTTTAATCTGTTACAAAATATACAGATACCACATGAATTCTAACTAATTTCTAAATGAAAAGTTCAATAGTTACATGTATCATTATTATAGCAAATATGTGTAATTTATTAAAAGCATAATGACACTTCTAATTTTTAAAGTTGCATTTATTTTATTTTTTTAACAATAAAAGATATGCATTTCGATGAAAAGTGCCGTGTGTAGTCAGATTGCAACTAGAGTATTATTACTATACACTAGTAACTGACATTAGGCCAGAGTTTTTTTATTTTTCGTTTTACGGGAATTTTTTCAAAAATAAGCGCCAGGAGGAGGGAATAAAAATAAGAAAAAGATGTCGAAAAATGAGCGTCGAGAAAAAAGAATAAAAATAAGATGGATTTTCTATACTTTTTTCTTTTTTTTTTTGGAAACCTTTTTGAAGTTGTGCACACTTGTTTTGTACTCCATACTGCCTGTTGTATAATAGTTCTGTATTATAAAGGCAAAACAAGCTGTCATTTTCACAAGATGATTATTAGTGACATGGTTGAGTGTGAGCTTGTCATGCCAAAGGTACTGGGTTCAATTCTCGGTTTGGCCTAAAGGTTGTTCTCCTCTCGGTTACTTCAGTGGCGACGAGGATAAGTTCTGATAACTCGGTGACTGGGAATAGGCCACCAGGGGAGCAATAATGGGCTAGAAACTGCAAGGCTGCACAGTTGATGTCCGGCGCCATAACATAAAGAGGGGAAGAGTGTAGTGATATAGGCCACTTCAAACAGCCTCGCTGTTGGGATACCTCTTTAGCGACATGACTGTGTGTGCACCTTTCATGCCAAAGATACTGGGTTTCGATTCCCGGTTGGGTCTAAAGATTTTATGCCCCCAAAGGGTAGCATATAAAAATCGCACAGTCCGTCTGTCTGTCCGTCCGTCCGTCTGTGCGTCCCCACTTACAAATTCGTGTCCAGACTGTAACTCTGTCATGCATTGAAGGATCTTAAAATAACTTGGCACAAATGTCTAGCACATCAAGACGACGTGTCGCGTGCAAGACCCACGTCCCTACCTCAAAGGTCAAGGTCACACTTAGAGTTTGAAGGTAATGGAATATTGTATATATGCACACATTCGTGTCCGGACTGTAACTTTGTCATGCATTGAAGGATTTTAAAGTAACTTGGCACAAATGTCTAGCACATCAAGCCGATGTGTCGCATGGATTTTAAAATTACATACCACAATTATTGAGCACATGGAGAGGACAAAGACTGTGAGACACCTCTTTCGGGGGCATTCGTCACTTGTGAGGGACAGCTCTTGTTTTTCTCTTGGTTACTTTAGACATATTATTTTCGACCAAAAAGTGTAAAGGCTAAAAAAAAAATATGTGTGGTTCAGGTAACATTGGTCAAAGAAATAGGGTAGGTAGGTCGGGCTTTTTTTCAGACGCAAGTTGTTACAGATGTACAGTACAGGCCTGGAGGATTATGCAAAAAATGCGATCTCCACACTTCGCGGGAGTAACTCGGAGACAAATAACGCGACTTCGAGTGAGCTTGGGAGTGCATGAAGTGACTTCGCGTACGGAGAAATATCGCGTCACTTCGCGGGAGTAAAATCGCATCACTTCGCGTGATTTTACAGGTAAATGAACGGGTTTACGGGACATAAAAATCAAATTTATTATAGCCGGTAGAAATGTGTCTACACGTGAAATGTTTTTGAGTTGTATGTATGTAGCATTCAAAAATATTTGCCGACCGACGTATATTTTATCAACAAAAATAAAACTTACTCATAACATTATCTATTCCAAACTATTATTTCTATAATCCAAAATTATCAGACTATTGTCAAAAATTGCTTTTTCATGTCTCAAACTGTCAAATATCTCGATCTGTTTGATGCCACGTGCTTCACTAAGATCAAACAAACTCACATGTACAATGTGCGTCGGCGTTTGTTCTTTGATCTCGTGACACCTGCGGCTTTATCTTTATGAATAAAAGAGGTTGCAGTAAAAATAAATATTTCGGCAAAAGTTATTCATTAAAATAAATAGCAGAAAATTGTAACTGGAAAAGCATTGGCTTTGACAGTTGATGCAACAATTAATGACAAAAAACGGACACGCTGGAACGCCGCGATTTTCTTTAAAACAGAACGTTTTGATTTAAATACAGAACAATTGGAAATGTTAATTGATAAATACTTTTTGCATTCACAACTCAGTCAGCGGTGTCACACAGCTTGGATTTGCCAACAATTTCATAATTGACTGGATTAGTACGACAGGCCATATTCTTCACACCTATCGCGAGTGACAATGCTAAGGGACAGCGGATTTTTAACGGAAATAAATATTTTAAATCAACATAAAGGTGATCAATATTTTAGGTTCTGAAAAAGAAATAACTCAATACTTTTTGAAACAATAAAAAAAAACAACATAACGCTGTGATAGTATACAGTAGCGGCGATTCTCAACGAAAAACGTCGACGGCAATGTCTGATTCGATCTTTGTGATTCAATGGATCTAAAATCAACAGGTTGCTTTTACAGGTGTGTTTTACCAATATTTTAATTAATAAATACTTCACGCGAAGTCACTCCAAAATACTCGGAGAAACGCTGTTGTGAAATTAGCGTTAGGTTAAATAACACTAAATTTTATTTTCTTTCGGAGATAGAAGCAACGGGCGGCGGAAAAAATAAAAATAAAGTTAAGAATTCGAATCTTTTTCTTATTTGGGTTTTGCAATATTTAGGTACGGCGCTCCCGTAAAACGAAAAATTAAAAAACTCTGGCCTTAGTTGGGAGGTAGCAACGTATTATGTTGATAGGAGTTAGCTATTTAAGTACTTAAATTATGAAGTCATTAATAAGTATTGAAATTAAGTATTATAAGTACTGAATTTAAACCGCAACGGTGTTCATTGACCTTTTTTCTGCATACTGATTTCAATAAAATAAGACTACCGTTCAGGTCAAGAATAGCCACACAAGCTACAGTATAAGACTCGTCTAGGGACGAGTGATCTTTTAAATGGTTAAGTTTAAACAATATTTATTTTCAAGTAATCATGTACAATACAACACAGTGTTTGCAAGTAGGAAGACAATGACAAATGTACAAACAGTTAATACATTGTAACACATACATTTTTTCATTGGATTGTTTTATGAAAAGATAAATGATAGAAATATGTATCTTGATTTGCTAGATCTATACAGAAAATGATGTGACAGCGCAGAATGTAAGACACATTCCGTGAACAACAGATTACAGCTACATCCATATAAGTACATTCGATATTGCAATACGGTAATACAATGCATGCATAACAATACTCTATACAACACGTACACTACACTACAATAATATACAATACAACACATAAACGATAAAACAACATACAGGAAGGCACGAAGTGTTAAGTGTATGCTTTGTACATCATGTTTTCTAATGTTGATATAAAGGTCAAGTGTTTGCGTAAAGATAATGCCGGCTAGCTTGTACTGTGCTAATGCGGCGATGTAGTAAGGGTCTTTTATATAGATTGAATGAAACAACCGACAAAGGAATATCCCTTCTGAATATGCACCACCGGTGACTTTTAGTTAAATCACACAATTTGCCAACACAAGTTTTGTCAATCTCTCGAATACATTGTACTTGTAAGTTTTTAATGCTTTGCACATTACAAGTGATAAATAGGGTGAGTGGAATTTTGCCAGGAGTTGTCATGTGGAGACCCTTACTTATCTTTGCAGCATATACTTGATTGTAATTGATTCATATTTTTCCGGCCGTAGGCAGGTAGGCTGGGTACATACTATATATAGCTAGACTTACCGTTTACATTTGGAGTGAAGATCATTTAAAAGGTGATAGGAATTGTACACTGTGATCGGTGGGTTAAAATCATGACAAGCCACTGGCATTCACTAGTCTCCTTTAATGTGCTGGACTGGTGCACAATAGATCACAGGTTCGATCCCCGTCCATCCACAAACATAACTAATGGTGTTTCGGATGAGATCTAAGGTATCCAAGGTAATATATATATGTTCTGTACACTTTTCTTCAGTCCAAAATGGCTAAGTTGCTTCTATTCTAACTTTGAACAAAATAAAGTCCCACTTAAGATAAATTTGCCTAATTTGATTGATAATGAACTGCTCTCAGTGGAGTGCCATGTGTCTGGTATGCAACGCACTTGCTAAATTTTTTTTTGGAGGGGGGGAGGTTTTTGGAGGGCAGCATATACAGTGTCAGGTGAAAATATATAGAACTGACAGAGAGCAGCACAAATAAAAAGAAGTATAGTATGTGTACTTTATATAACTGAAGAACACAGCCACAGCGAGAAAGGAAACAAACTTATCTCGTCAGTCATACTGTCCATATCGCGCGATAGCCTAGTACTCTTGCACGTACGGCGACTTCAACCAATAGTTACCACTAAGCGCGTCCACCTTATATATATATGAACTTAGGCAAATAATGATTTAATTAACTCATGGACTGTGTTATTGTATTTTACTATAATTAACTTTTTTCCGGCACAGTATTTGTATTTTTCATGTACTTTGTATATATACAGCGCCCATTGAGTTGGTAAATAACGGGCAGTTGTCCAGGTAGATTGTTCGTTCTTAATTTGTAATCTTAATCATGTGGCTGCAGACTAAGATCAATGATAAACAGAATGAATTGATCCGTTTCCATGACAGCGTCATACTCCTGTGCAAATGGCTTCATTTTTTTGCTGCGTTCCGAGTGTTGAAAAGCTGCAGGCGGTTTTGCAGCATGAACATCAGTATGTAATGCAGAATGGTAGTCATTTTCTTAACGAATTGCGTTCTTGCCCCCTCCCTGCATAGTAAACCTTGCACGAAACTGATGTTAAGAGCGCTACTCTCAATGTCGTGGTACGTACAAGACTGATAAGTGTCACATACAGCTAGATGGTATCGTGAACATGCTCTATCCGTTTTCTACTAATTTATGCATATACCCCGTTTTCCCCTACCTGTACAATGTACGTGTCACTTATATTACGATATATACATATCTGGCGTTCTAACCAGTAATAGAGTTGCCGCAGCTATGAACTTGAACAGTGAATCGTTCTTGTAATTCTCTCGTTTTACACTTGATGATTTCCGTTGTGACCATTTTACCAAAGACTTAGAATACAGAGATAAGCAGCTTCAGCTTTTTACCTTGAAATTTCATGAGTAACATTTAAAATTTGCAAAAATTACCAATTTTGTAGCAGATTAAATTCTAAAGTTATTTGTTTTATATATTTTTTTTTTTTTTTTTTTATTTTTTTAATTTTTTTTTTTTCCCCCCCCCCCCCCCAAAAAAAAAAACCCCCCCCCCCCCCCCCCCCAAAAAAAAAAAAAAAAAAAAAACCCCCTAAAACAAAAACCCCCCCCCCCCCCCAAACCCCCCCCCCCCCCTTTCTTTATATACACAACCCAATCATTTTCCTGATGTTTAAGGTTTAAACAACAGCCAATCATTTTTTCAAACTTCAGTTTTACTTTTAACTTTCAAAAAGGCCATTTAGAAAAGACCCACTTCCAGAGATTTGTCAACAGATATAAATTGTTACAAAAATATGCCAGACAGGTATAACTAACGACGGTAGAATATCAATATACAAGTCAAATATTTGAACGCCGCCAAATGGAGTGGGGGTTGCGATAAGTAGTAATGTTTCGATTTAATGTATGGTGATTAACCAAACCTAATCTTTTTGCACTCTAATTTTGTATATGGCTGACCATTTGTTAATGTTTAATGCTAAAAAAATGCTAAAAAAAGATGATTCTACGTCAAGTCTATAGGCATTGTTTCCTCTATATGAATTGTCAATTCATTGAAATAATAATATTCTTTTTTTTAACCCCCAAAAAAAAAAAAAGGAGGGAAAAAAAAAAGACCCCGGGGGGGGGGGGGGGGGCGGGCGGGGGCCGGGGCGGGCCGGCCGCCCCCCCCCCCCCCCCCCCCCCCCCCCCCCCACCCAAACCCCCCCACCCAACCCAACCCCCCCCCCCCCCCCCCCCCCAAAAAAAAAAAAAAAAAAAAACACCACACCCCCCCCCCCCCCCCCCCCCCCCCCCCCCCCCCCCCCCCCCCCCCCCCCCCCCCCCCCCCCCCCCCCCCCAAACCCCCCCACCAAAACCACAACACCCCCACCCCCCCCCCCAACAAACACAAAAAAAAAAAAAAAAAACCCCCCCCCCCCCCCCCCCCCCCCCCCCCCCCCCCCCCCCCCCCCCCCCCCCCCCCCCCCCCCCCCCCCCCCCCCACCAACCCCCCCAAACCCCAACCCCCCCCCACCCCCCCCCACAAAAAACAAAAAAAAAAAAAAAAAAAAACCCCCCCCCCCCCCCCCCCCCCCCCCCCCCCCCCCCCCCCCCCCCCCCCCCCCCCCCCCCCCCCCCCCCCCCCCCCCCCCCCCCCCCCCCCCCCCCCCCCCCCCCCCCCCCCCCCCACCCACCACAAACACACAACCCCCCCCCCCCCCCCCCCCCCCCCCCCCCCCCCCCCCCCCCCCCCCCCCCCCCCCCCCCCCCCCCCCCCCCCCCCCCCCCCCCCCCCCCCCCCCCCCCCCCCCCCCCCCCCCCCCCCCCCCCCCCCCCCCCCCCCCCCCCCCCCCCCCCCCCCCCCCCCCCCCCCCCCCCCCCCCCCCCCCCCCCCCCCCCCCCCCCCCCCCCCCCCCCCCCCCCCCCCCCCCCCCCCCCCCCCCCCCCCCCCCCCCCCCCCCCCCCCCCCCCCCCCCCCCCCCCCCCCCCCCCCCCCCCCCCCCCCCCCCCCCCCCCCCCCCCCCCCCCCCCCCCCCCCCCCCCCCCCCCCCCCCCCCCCCCCCCCCCCCCCCCCCCCCCCCCCCCCCCCCCCCCCCCCCCCCCCCCCCCCCCCCCCCCCCCCCCCCCCCCCCCCCCGGGTCCCCACAAAAAAGGGGGGGGGGGGGGGGCCCCCCCCCCGGGGGGGCGGCCGGGCGCCGCCCGCCCGGGCGCCCCGGGGGCCCCCCCCCCCCCCCCCCCCCCCCCCCCCCCCCCGCCCCCCCCCCCCCCCCCCCCGGGGGGGGGGCCTACTTTTATTTTCCTAAGTTTAGAATTCTATCATATAAATTTTCTTCAATTCATAATCACGGGGGTCCATAGCGTTTTTTTTTTTTTTTTTTGCAGGTTTCTTTAACTTTCTTGTTTTGGGTTTTGTCCTTTTCCTATGATCTCATATAAATTTTCTTCAATTTATATTATTCTTGTACGAAAGAAAAAAATATTTCCAAGATATGAATTAATTTGTTCCCACTATTATAAATAAAGTTAATTCCACTCCGGCCCGGTTTCGATCTCTGATCTCCCGCGTGTCAAGCAGGGATACATATCACTGCGCTATCGAGGCATTGAGTTTCAGAGCGTATAACTTCGTTATTCACCAATACAGACATTTGTTTTGGAATGGCGGTACAAATTTATGTAAACAAACGAATTTAACTTCCCAGACACTTTAAATAAGAAGAGGAAACTTGGTATGGTCCTTTTATGATAACTTGAAAGTTGTGTCACATGATGTTTACGTTTGCTGGTATTTTGAAAACACCAAAACAGGTAAGACAGCTTTTTGTCAATACAATAAGTATTTGTTTTTCACATAGATAATATAAAACTAGTCATTGGCTTAGTGGTAACGGCAGTGAAATTGCATCTTTTTATGACAAGGTCGTTGGTTCGAATCCCAGAATGTTACGGCTTTATTTTTTTTACTTTTTTAGCTCACCTGGCTATGCCAGGGTGAGCTTTTCTGATCGATGATTGTTCGTCGTCCGTCAACATTTTGATTCAAATGACATCTCTGAAACCACTAGGCCAATGTTGATAAAACTATGCAGGAATGTTCCTTGCATGAAGCTCTACCAAAATTGTTCAAAGAATTCCATTCCATGCAGAACTCTGGTTGCTATGGCAACAAATAGGAAAATCTTTAAAAATCTTCTCCTGTGAAACCACAAGGCCTAGAGCTTAGATATTTGGCATGTAGCATTGTCTAGTGGACCTCTACCAAGATTGTGCAAATTATGACCCCTGGGTCAAAATTGACCCCGCGCGTGTGGGCACTTAGTTTTTGCATAGGCATATATAGGAAACTTTATAAATCTTCTTCTCTGAAACCACAAGGCCTAGAGCTAAGATATTTGGCATGTAGCATTGTCTAGTGGACCTCTACCAAGATTGTGCAAATTATGACCCCAGGGTCAAAATTTACCGCGCGGGGGTGGTCACTTAGTTTTGCATAGGCTTATATAGGAAAAACTTTAAAAATCTTCTTCTGAAACCACAAGGCCTGGAGCTTAGATATTTAGCATGTAGCATTGGCTAGTGGACCTCTACCAAGATTGTTCAAATTATTACCCACGGGTCAAAATTGACCTTTCCGGGGGGGTCACTTAGTTTAACATAGGCTTATATAGGAAAAACTTTAAAAATCTTCTTCTCTGAAACCACAAGGCCTAGAGCTTAGATATTTGGCATGAAGCATTGCCTAGTAGACCTCTTCAAAGTTTGTTCAAATTATGCCCCTGGGGTCAAAATTGACCTTGCCCATGGGGGGGGGGGGGTCACTTGTTTTACAAAGGCTTATATAGGAAAACCTATTTGGTATATAACATTATCTAGTGATCTTCCACTAGGCAAGTGGACTTGTACCAAGGTGAGCGATATAGGGCCATCTTGGCCCTCTTGTCTTCATAACCAGACCCTTTGCAATTTGGCACACAACAATAAAACACCATAATTATCTTGCACCTTAGATTATCAAATGTGTATTTCAATAGTGTGTAAAGAAGAATGAGAGCTCAGCCCTTCAACATGATCACGACGTCGTGACTCTCTCCGCTGATATCGTCTATACATCTCTTCCACATTAATTGGGATATAATTTGATAGATATTTTGATCAAAGTGCCAGATCACACACACAAATGAAATGAGGTGAAGATCAGTGGGATCAAACATTTTGTTATTATACCCCTGAAACGAAGTTTAGGGGGGTATATAGGAGTCACCCGGTGGTTGGTCGGTCGGTCGGGTGGTCTGTTGCATTTTCCTTGTCCGGAGCATAACTTGGAAACTGATAGTTGGAATTCAATACAACTTCATACAATGTTCAAGCACATTGAGAGGAAGTGCAGTGCACAAGAACTATAACTCCATCTTGACTAATTACAGAGTTATTGCCCTTTGTTACTTTTCCTTGTTTGGAGCATAACTTGAAAACTACTTGTTGGAATTGAAAACAATTTCATACAATGATCAAGCACAATCAGAGAAAGTGCAGTGTACAAGAACCATAACTCTATCTTGACTAATTACAGGGTTATTGCCCTTTGTTACTTTTCCTTGTCTGGAGCATAACTTGAAAACTACTCGTTGGAATTGAAAACAATTTCATACAATGATCAAGCACAATCAGAGGAAGTGCAGTGTACAAGAACCATAACTCTATCTTGAGTATTTACAGAGTTATTGCCCTTTGTTACTTTTCCTTGTCCGAAGCATAACTTGAAAACTACTGGTTGGAATTCAATACAACCTCATACAATGGTCAGGCACAATGAGAGGAAGTGCAGTGCATAGGAACTGTAACTCTATCTTGACTCATTACAGAGTTATTGCCCTTTGTTACTTTTCCTTGTCCAGAGCATAATTTCGAAAACTACCAGTTGGAATTCAATACAACTTCATACAATGGTCAAGCACAATGAGAGGAAGTGCAGTGCACAAGAACTATAACTCCATCTTGTCTAATTACAGAGTTATTGCCCTTTGTTACTTTTCCTTGTCCTGAGTATTATTCGAAAACTACTGGTTGGAATTCAATACAACTTCATACAATGTTCAAGCACAATGAGAGGAAGTGCAGTGCAAAAGAACAATAACTCTATCTTGACTCATTTCAGACTTATTGCCCTTTGTTACTTTTACTTGTCCGGAGCATAATTTGAAAACTATTGGTTGGAATTCACTACAACTTCATACAATGGTCTTTCGGGGGTATTAATCACATTTAGTGATAGCTCTAGTTCAACCAGATGTGCCAATGTTTGATTTACATTTGACAGCCTTCAGCTAACTGTTCATTGTTTTAGTATCAACCTATGGAACATGGTCATAAAAACTTTACAATATGCATGTAGATTTCAACTTTGGCATTGGCTGACCTTGGCATACTGACCTTGGCATACTGACCTACCTTCCAGTTTTTGAAGCTACAGCAACAGAACTTTAAACATATGCACAGTTTTTAATTCAGATTTCAACATTGACCTTGATCTTTACTTGATGGCATACTATTCTGTTTTTGAAGATAAAAAATTGGAATATGAACACTAAAACAATACAAATAGTAAGGATTACAGCATTTTTGTGTGAACTTCTTATTTCCAGGATACAGTCTTATATCAGTGATGAGGATGATGAAATTGAAAATGATATGGAGGAGAAAACAGCAGATGACAATTTAGTACTATTGTTAAACACTAAGGCACTCTTGAGGTACAATATTATATGAATGCTTAAAGTTGCTATTTAAAAAATACAAATAACACAAGTTGAATGCTATTCCCTTTCTTTGATGGATAACATTTTGTTGAAGGTACACTATTAAACTGGCAAAGTGTGGTTACCACATAAGGTAAAATTACCACTTATTGCTGGGCAATTAAAGTATGATAACTTTCACTGTACAAACCTAATAGAATATAGTACAACACAGGTGGAACTCCACGCATATGCGTCCACGCGGCATGTAAATAAGTGTCTGAAATCATGGAGATGCGGCGGGAAATCGAACATGTGACGCGGCATTGCAAATTGTATGGGGCATTCAATTGTCGCATCTTAAAGACAAAATAGCGTGATGTTTCGTGTTGCGGTGTGTCATTTTCTATACAGGTAAGAGCGATGAAATAAAACACAATGTACTGTTGTACACATATATAAAACTGTGTTTTGCAATAATGAAGTACAATGTATTCCATATTGTTACCAATACATTTTCAGCCTTACATGTATTTAGCAATAATGCCGGTAAGTTTGAGTAACTATAAACGTAAAAAAATGTATGTTGAAACGTGTTTCAGAAATATGAGATGAAAAAGTAATACCTCACCCCATACGACGGCATAAATTATTACTTCAATTCAATTATTTCCATGATCAATGTTTTTCAAACTATTTGAACACATGTTTTGCAATATATCTGATAGTTTTAAGTGGAACATCCAACCACTTGATGTAACAGCATATTAAGCAATGTTACGGACGGTGAGATTCCTCCTTGGTCAAGTGGTTGTGGTTAGAGAAGCTGAAACTTATCAATTATTGAGAGTCTTGGAATTGAGCACCGCTACTGACCACGTCTCTTTACATCAGAAAGTTTGCAATTTTTTAAGAAGAAAATAGTTATAGTACTGGTCCTTAACAGGAATTATCGTCAGATTAACTGCCCGCTTGTAAATAAACGTACATGTAACAGTAACTGAAATGTATTTCCTTTGACGTAGATCATTTTTCTAGACTAAGTAATGAATAAAGAACAAAGTCGGAATATTTAAAACATAGTATACATTGTACTGAGCACTTGAGCATAGCTTACAATGATTGTAAACATTAACACAACACATTCTTTAATATCGACATGAAAATTAATGATCGATTGCATTTATGGTATAATACATTATATACGCGAAATAATAAAACAATTTTCGATTGGTGTTCAATTCATCACAAATTGTTTCCCGCAGGGAGTTAAACCCGAACATTGCTATCTAGCCCATTTACCATATAACAGTTGTATTGTACATGTAACATATACCATAAAACACAACATTAAACAGAAACTGCGCATTGATGGGCGACAAGTATCGATCCAGACCAGCCTGCTTGCATGGTCGCAAAGTCCATTATGTTGGTTTTCCCATGAGGCGGCTCAATTTTTGTTATTTTGTTGCACTGAACCATGCAAAACACACGAATGGTAGGTATTTCAAAATGAATGAATCACAGTATATCATTGTAAATAATCATAGTAATCAATCAATAATTTCATTCAGCCATAGTTAGGAAACCTGTCTATTGAAACACTGTTGAAAAGGTGGTTTAAGACGAAACTATTTTGCTACTAGCTTACTAACAAAATCTTCGGTGCATTCTAACAGTCTATAACGCATGTTCAACAATAACAAATGCACATCACAGTGCTTCCCTGAATATGGCAGTTAAAGGGTATATTTCACAATCATTGCTAATAGCGACAGCAGGCTCTTTTTTACATAAAGTCTATAGTTAAATAACAATCATCTTTAAACTCCCAACTGCATAGTATCTTCGTGACTTTGCTACTTTCGATTTTGGAGTGAAACACATTGTAACCGCGTAGTTAACCAGAACAACATTCCGTCTATTATCAGAACTTACATTTTCATTAAATAACAGATGAATAGGCGTTTATAAATACAATGTAGGTAAATTGTTGCCAGTACCTATAAATGGTATATGCGATGTGTCACTTTCAGCATGTTTTGATCGGCTGCTTATTAAAGTAGTGCACGTCTAAACTGCGTGGTAAGAAACAGACCACTTAAGTGCTATAATGCTGTATCTGTCGAGCGTTTAAGAAGTACTTACAACCTATGCACATTAACTTAGAAAAATTGACTTTTTGAAAAATTTTTGTGTGATAAATTGTCGCATATTTTTCTTATCTTTGAAACAATATAAATCTTTGCAATCATACCAACACCAGAACTGTTGATTACCTATGTTACTTTCTATAGATATGAGATGTGATCAATCTGAAGGATTATTTAGAATTGAGGGGTTTTAAAAGTAGAAACTGCCCTTCTCAGAAACAATGTGAAAATCCTCACATTTAAAAACTGAACTGTATATGGATGAATTGATACACTCAGTTTATTACGAACTCCATGGAACCATCTAATGTCTTTATATCCTGATTTTCGCTATATCCACAGTCGTAATATTTGGAGTTTACTGTAATGAAACTACGTATTTCATTGCATTCCTTTTGTCCGTGTTTTTATGTTGATTTTTGGATCGATTGGAATTATTTAATCGTATCCAAAGTTAACAGAGTATTTCAGACCCTTACGGCCGAACTCTTAACACAAATTTTTGTCGAATACGACTGAAAAGTAGTTCTATATATTCAATGAAGTAAAAAGAATTGTAATGCATTACATTGTATTCTGTTTTCATTATGATATATTGATGAATAAATGTAAACCATTAAAAATTACTAAGAATCAACGAGGTATCTGTTCTGTATAGAACTAGTTTCCTACGCGGTTTTGATCAAAACAGTTTTCAAGTCAGACCGGAGACACTAAAAGACAACTAGTCAGGCCGAATAATGTGTCTTATATCCGATATTGTGTTTGTGATCATAAACTATCGGAACATCGTAATACGTTATGGAACCACTAGGTACTCTTGAATGTTAAATTACAAAACTCGGATTTCGACATAAAAACAACGATTCTTTTCTAACTTGGCAACACCTCTATCATCAAAAGTGCTCGGCCTGACTAGTTGTCAATTCGTGTCTAAAAGATAGGCCGAAACACTAATCTAAAATACGCCTTTATGCGTTTAGATATAAAACTGAAACTTATCAGCAAATTAACTTTACAGAGGCACTTGTAGATGTCTTTTTGAAATATGTCAACATATTTTTATGCTTTAAACATGTTGTAATTGTTGTACTTTATGTAAATGCGTGGTTCGAAAATGGTACGAAAATGTCCGCATTTTGCCGAAGTCGGTTCGTACCTGGGTACGAATAACTAAGAATCACATAGACCTACATGTCTTAAATACGATTTTCAAATGTAGACAGAAATGCAATAATCGAAAGGGAAAATCAAATTCATTTCTCTTGATCATGCTGTCATTTACAAAGAACAGATATTAACTCAATATAAATACAAATAGGACTTCTTGTATTGTTACTAAAACTTTCAAACTTTACCATCATTCTTTTGTTAAATTTTGGCGGGTACATTCATACATAGTATCATTATTATAATCACCATCATCATCATCATTATTACTTGTTACGAAATACTACTAGAGTCTAGTATATGTTAAATATGAAAGATTATAGCCTGCTATTAAAACATTCAGTAGTACTTGGGTTGAATTCTTTTATGTCTAGAAGCTATCTAGGTTCTACTCAGGTGCCCGCTCATGACTGAAATAATTCTCATATTGGCACCCAGGATCTTCTCCTCCACGGAAGCTGGAAGTAGCAAAATTACCTTAGCTGTTGAGTGCGACCGTTAAATCCGAATCAGTCAATTGGCACAATACAAACAACCTTATGGGCATATCCCATAACTTTTGTATGACATTAAAAGTTGTTCAAACTATGAATTTTCAGTTCAGTTTTGTCAAAATCCATTTATCAGTTACCATTCACAGCTTAATACATCAAAGGGTAGTTGAACATAGTCACTGAATGCAAAATGTAAGCACATGGGTTCCTGTCTCAAAAGTAAAGTTTACACAAATTGTTATAGGTCAAAATGTTTATAAGTTTACTCGTGCAAGGGTTGTCCTGATATTTACACATGTATGTGTACAGTCTGTGTTGTCCTGATTTTTACACATGTATGTGTGCAGGCTGTGTTGTTCAGAGACAATCGATCCTCCAGCACTTTCAGTCCTTTGATTTTTCATGGTACAATACATATATTGTTCGACATTATTTACCAGGCACTCAATAAGTAGTGAGTATTTTGACCATGCTTTATATGAGATTTTCAATATTCACTTAAAAAAGGAATGCTTAAAAGTGTTCTATATACATCAGTGCATGATGGCATTTCTAGTTCTTCGCAATAATTCATTTAACTTTTATTTCCGCACCTACAATACCAGGTAATTTGGGCAGCCTTTTGTGGTCTAGTGGTAAGAGCCGCTGACTTGAACTCACCATGATAACATTACATAAATTGAGAGTCATGGGTATGACCCTGGTACAGTCCTGTTAGAAAGAAATTATTACTGGTATAGTAAGGTAAACTGCCTGCCTGTTCGAATGACCAAAATACGGCTGGAACGGGCGTACGTTCCTTCTTATATTGCAATTCAGTTCATATTAACTTTAACTGTCATTCAAAGAGCAAAATTATGCAAAGAGCAAATGCTATACTTGTATGTAAGTCCCGGGTTGAAACCAAGCCTTAACACAAGGTGTTAATGTTACTGTTGTGTATCGCAATGTTTGACGTTACGTCACTAAATTTTACTTTTCATTTAGTGCGATCTTTAAAAGATATCATCTTCTTTTTTTTCATAAAACATCAAACACCACTACGTACTGGTTGTTTCCCCGGTTCATAGCTCTTAGGTAGTTGGTAAAATGTTGATGTCTCACTCGAGTGTAGGAATTGAACCTGTGTCCAAATAATAGATAACACAAAATCTAATGCTGTTTGCTCCCCTTATTGAAAATATTCATTTAATTTTTAATGTAACAGAACATGTATATTTGTAATGTGTTTCTTGAATGTATTTAAAATAACTGTTTTTCAAATGCACATAGTAACACTTGTCAGGCTAACAGAAAAATCCTGAATTTTCAATCAGTGCAGATCATGATCAGTTCTGCATCGTACGATATTCACCCTTTGAAACATTAAACAGATGTATGTTATCATCCAAAACGAAAGCTGGAAAAGTCAACTTTAGGAACTTAGCAGCATACATTCAGAAAACAAATAATTGTCAGTCCTTATTTTCTTATCAAAGTCATCAAAATGTTACAACTTTTGATTATATACAATAGAATAGAGAGTACAATAGAGAATAGTAAATTCCAGTAACTCATGCAAAAATCCTATAAAATCATATAAAACCTTTTATAAAATTACATGTACATGCACATTGTACAAAATGCATCAATATTAAAGGAAAAAAATTATCCTTTATGCCGCGTGATGCGGCATGGTATTTGTCACATCTCACAAATGACACGCAGCATATAGATGCCGCATCTACAATCATATGCTGCTTGATGGGATGTGGATTTATTGCTCCCACGTTGTAAAACCTCCTGCGCTATAGTGCGGCTATAGTGCGGCAAAAAATGGAATCTGCCTGTGTTTTTCTGTAGATGTTGTAATTGCCATTGGTCTCATAGATGCAATATTTACATATTTTGGAATCTACTGTTCATAGCCTTGAATATTTGATTTCCAGCTTTGAGAGTGATGCAGATTGTGATGATGATCTTGACGACCCTCTGAAAGTGATCAGGAATTTGATGACATAGAATTTGTCCCCTCATCTGATGCCAGTGATATCATTGATTTTGATTATTATCCAGTCATTAAGGAAAAAGATCCAGTTCTATTGACAAAGAATGTGAATCCTTGCCCTAGCTTACATGCAGATCAGACACCTTCTTCACAGATTCTAAGTCTGCAACATTACTTAAAAAATCTCTTGTCACAAATGAAAGTGAATTGCTGGATGAAGTAGATATAGTGAGGGACAAGAAATACCGTAACATTTTTATCTGAAAGAATGGCTCAAAAGGGCGTGTTTATGACAATTACCATTGTTGTCTTGATGTAAAAAATTGAAATCCAACATAATGAAACATCTGCTTATTCATTAGACCAATCCTATGGTGCAGAAAATATTGAAGCTGAAAGTTGACAAAGAAAACATAAATCACAAACAAATAGAAAAATACTTGACACTGTTGAGGAATGTAGGTGACAACGCTCACAATGTCTTGGTAGTCAGTGAAAAGAAAGGAGAATTGGTAGAGTCACGTAGGACATTTCCATTTAACTTTTCTGATTTTGG
>JAFMSR010000012.1:20127762-20137762 GCA_022818135.1 Saxidomus purpurata | reverse complement strand
ATACCCTCCCAAGCACAAAATAGTGGTCATAAAATTGTTACAACTGACTCCAAAGATTTCTGCATATATAACAGGTGCTACCTTATGGTCAGATTAGTAAAATAAATACAACTGTTGTTCATTTTTATTTCTATATATCTATCTGCCATTTATGACATTTATACTTTGTCAGGTGCTACCTTATGGTCAGGTTAGTAAAATAATTATGCGTGTTGTTCATTTTTATTCCAGATAAGATGGTGTCGAGATATTTATGTTAAAATGATGTTTTACTTAATAATTGATGAAATACACTGTAATCATCGTTTCTTACGTTATCAAAGTCTTTAAAAATTTAACATTAGATAAAAAATAGGTTACTAATGACACAAGCAGACAGACATACACAAGAAGATGTTATTAGAGACCATCAGCGGAAAGTTAAAATATGGTCTTTTAATGAAAAATTTCTCGGTACAACACATTTTGTTCTGCAATTATTCTGTGGAGATACAATAATTGCAGTGAAATGCAGTTGATGTCAACCTGTCTCAAACAAGTCTTCTGTACAATATCGTCCAATGTGTAGTATTTGCTTGATTGGCAATACTTAGATCGTTATTATGTGCGCAGCTTAAGATAAATGTATTCATCATAACGCCCCTTTTTTATTGATAAACGATTACCGATGACACATTCTATCATTTTCTTAAATTAATGGTCTGAAGGCCCAAACAACCTAATCAAACCAATAACATAACCATTTTATTGACCTCATGCCAGTTATGTTTAACCAAGTTCAAACAGTTTTGTCTTTGCCTACACAGCATTTACCTTCACCCTCGTAACAGCAGTAAAGGTAACAGTCATCTCGTTCCTTTTCCTGTCGTACTTATTTTTCAAGGCGGTGGCAGCTTGCTACAAGTTTTTCTGGTTATATTAATTTTTTGAGCAATTGATCACCATGTTCCGCTTATTTGTCCTACATCCCTCTGCCTAAAACACCCTAAAATGCGGATATCCACTGGAAAAACACTTTCCACTTCTCACTAAATCTGTTTAATTCTTTTGTACATGTGAGTAGTGCTAGTTCTGTGTTAGCCGTATTTCACCATAGTATCAAGGACTGATAGAGCATCTGTCAGAATGACAGTTCTTTCTCTTTCTACTTTTCAATAGATTTTGATGCCAAAATAATAGTTTCTACATTTGCCTTGTAGTTGGTAAAGAATTTGACAGTTGGTATGCTCACTGCCTTGGAAATACCACGCGTGTGCATGATAAAGTATAACCACTGGTGTGTTGCAAAGCAGGTGTTGTATTGTCGTAGATACACATGACTTTGTGTCTCTGATAGATAGACTGCTTACATCATGACTTGAGTTACTGAAATTGGATACTGTTAGTTTCCAAATTTGGTACTAGTCCAGGTACAGTAGAGCAGATGTCTGACAGACATAATCTCCATGGTCTGAAAGTTTAGATAGATTCAAAGGAGCCATTGGACAGGTGGTCCAAAATTGTAAACACTTGCTCTTATTAATTTCGGGGATGCATTTACAGAGCTCCGTGTGTTACTGAAAGCATGCCTACAACTTAATATATCATATAAGCTCAGGATGAGATACTCTGCAATGAAGGATACAAACTACTAGTTTTCCTTAAGAACATATGTGTGACATACACCTTGAATAATCTGAATATATGTTCTTAAATATTGGTTATGGAAGCCATTCAGGGATAGTTTATTATTCCAAAGCACAGTTGTATCCAGACTCCTATACTAAAATCCCACACACAATACCAGTATTTTAAACACATTTATTTATTCTCGATTGCTTGCAACTTAGATTAATTTCTGTCGAGACTCATTCTAAATTCTAAATGGAAGCACCTTTTAATAGAGGGAAGCAATAAAGTGTCTTGCCGAAGTACACTGTAATAATGGTTCAGGATTCGACTCCTTATCCTTATTGACAGACGCCCTACCAAAATGTCATAGGGGCTCCACACCATGCAGGAAGGCAAAGAGTTAACATTCCTTAATACATGTAGCTGGCGGCTCAACAACCAGGCCTCTGCTGATATTCAATCCTTTGTATACAAGCTCCCAAATTGATGCCTAAATTATTGAGCGAACTATTTGTTTTATGTACGAAAATGTTGGAATCGAAATTTGAAATGGAGATAGATGTCTACGTACAGAGGTTTAGCCCCTTTTATAGAATTTATTGTCGTCGTTACTTTTCATCACGTCAACAGGCTGAAAGTTAAGTTGCTTTTGCATGTTTTCACATTCGGTAAGAATACATGGGTCAAAGAAATTAGTATGTCTCAAGATGAAGACCACTATTACTCAATCACTATGAAAGTAATGGACATAATAGATAGATAAATATATAATTTATTTCAGTATATCACAGATGGGCATATACAGATAATTAAATGTATTCACAAGTTTATAAATCATGATATGCACATCAATACCAAGGATAACACAAAAAATGGAAAATTGATTCTCCCTTATTTCCATAAGGGTCCTTGACATTGATGGCACACCACAGAAAGGCAGAATCATTTACTTTAAATTCTAATATGTCTATGGTATATTTCCATACTCTATTCGAGTGCATTAATATGATTAAAGCACTCGGAAAAGAAGGCGGAGTTTCGGACATGGAAGTAGTTTCTTCCGACTTTTCTAATTTACTCCCGCGCAGAAAATGAAATATAGAATTAGAAATGATATCTGTATAAATACATCAGTCGCATGAAATAGTTGTGTTTAAGAACCTAAATATTATTTTTGATTGCGTCAAGTAAGCCTTAGAATACCTTCACCTTGTTTTCCTTTAAAAAGGCCAAGAAAATTCAGGATTAACGTCATACAATGTTTTGATTCCGGGAGACAAAACGATGAATGAAAACGTTGACGTCATCACACTGATGTCATGACTCCACGTTAAAACGTTGTACAGTTCAGATTAACGGTTCGCTTTTAAATCGATTGTCTGCTTTGTTAGGTTCTGAATCTGACGTCTTCTGCATAATGTCACAGTCGGGTATTTTTTTTTATATTTTATGTATTAGATTATTAAACTTCAATAAGTTTGTATAAAATAGTTATTTATGATATCTTGACTGGTTGTCCAAATAGGGAAGTGAATTCCAACAGCCAATATTTATGCTATTTTACACATTACCGCCGAACTGAAAAAAGGTCCGTAGTAGTTACGATAGTTTTCATAAATTCGGCTTATAAGAATCGAAATAATCTATGGCTTGGAGTGCTTTATCGGTAATGTGCCTGTGTAATAATTCACTCGGGCTTCGCCCTCGTGAATTATTCCGCCAGGCACATCACCTCCGGGGAATGCTTCAATTTCGATAAAGCACTCCAAGCCATAGATTATTTCTTAACGAAACAATGGTATCACATTTGTATAGTACCACAGAACTAGGTTATTACAACAACATTGTATACACGAGATCAAAGTATGACTAAACATTTCAGTGAAGTGAGCATCAAGCAGTCTTAATAAAAGCACTGACTAGATTAATCAAAGGACTCTAAGTGCTGGAGGGTCGATTGTCTCTGAACAACACAGACTGTACACATACATATGTAAATATCAGGACAACCCATGCATGAGTAAAGTTATCAACAAACTGGAGACACAAATGTCCACAGAGTTTGACCTTTAACCATATGTGTAAACTTTACTTTTGATAGGAACCCATGTGCTTATCTTTTGCATTCAGTGACTACATGTATGTTCAACTACCCTATAAAGTATCATAGCTGTGAATGGTAACTGAGAAGTGGATTTTTACAAACCTGAACTGAAAATTCAAAGTTTGCACAACTTTTAATGTCATTCAAAAGTTATGGGATTTGCCCATAGGGTTGATTGTATTGTGTCAATAATACAAAATAAATTCCTATCGTAAATTGTAGGCAAAAACTGAACAATGAGCAAGATCAAAGAAGACACAGAGTAAATTAATAACTGAACAAGAAAAACAGTGATACAAAGTATCACAGCAGGCCCACAAACAAAACTATCATGTAAATATTCTAGAAATTGGTGATGATTGATGTTGAGGCATGGCCCCAAAAGAACCCAAGGAAACCAATTCTGGTTGTACAAGCAAAACCTGACACGACTACTGACTGAACTTTACTGTTATCGAATAATATGTATACAGTATGTCTTATTAACATTATCCTTATAAGTTAGACATGAATGAAGTTTTCTATGATTATTTGCTGTAAAACATTTAAAATGGTTTAAAGTCTTAAAATTATAAGTAAAACAGAAGAAAAACGTAAAAATAAAAAAAACTGTATTTGATGGGTTTCGAACTCGCGTCCGCCGCAGTAAGTCAATGCAAATTAAATTTTCAGCATCTCTACCAACTGCTCTATGTCCGCCGACTATAGAGTTATTGGTAAAAATCGAGTTGTTATAAATTTCTATGTCCAAGTCATTCGTTCGCGCATTAATAGTATTTACGATTAATTACACACTTAAAGAACAATAACGAAATAATATTATTCTATTCTGAAATGTTTTTAAATTATTTAGATTTATTACTATATAATTTTGAAAACAGAAATCGCTATAATGCCTAACAACTGTTTATATGGAACTACTTGTTTGTATGTTGTGCCGTAAGGCCAAAATATTTTTTAAAAAATGGCCCCTATTAAAAAAAACCCCAAAAAAAAAATAAAAAATATTTTTTTTAAAAAAAAAAAAAAAAAAAAAAAAAAAAAAAAAAAAAAAAAAAAAAAAAAAAAAAAAAAATTTTTTTTTTTTTTTTTTTTTTTTTTTATAATAATATAATATTTTTTTTTTTTTTTTTTTTTTTTTTTTTTTTTTTACCCCCCCCCCCCCCCCCCCCCCCTCTTTTTTTAAAAAAAAAAAAAAAAAAAAAAAAAAAAAAAAAAAAAAAAAAAAACCCAAACCCCCCGTTTATAAAGTGATAACGTCAAGAAGCTGCATTCGCCTAGGGAATTTTTTCAGGCCGATTTGGGACCAAAATTCAGCCCCATCCCTCCTAGCTATTTTCATGATGTATATTTCCTCATTTTTGACAAAAAACTCCCTCAAAATGAATGCTGACAAAGTTTCTGATTGAATAATCAAATGCTTGCCAAAATGTAATGAGTCCATCACTAAACTTTCATAATCACTTCTTGCTTATTTGATACCTTACAATTGAAATAGTAAAAGCCGATTTTTCGGCCCCCCTCCGACCCCGTTTTTTTTTAATTTTACCAAAAAAACTAATATCAAAAAGATAAATGATTTGTATTCATGCATTACACTAATAATGCCTTTTGTTAAGAGTTTTGATAAGACACCAATGTTTTTATCTGAAAATTTAGTTATTTTTGAGGGCAATTTTGGCCCAAAACCCCCCCCCCCCCCCCCCCCCAAAAAAATATTTTCCCCCCCCAAGTTTAAAAAAAAAAAACTAGGACAGCAAAGGATGTTTGACTTAACGGGTTCTTAAAATGTTTTAAAACTGTAATATGCCACCAAAATATAAAATAAAAAAAAAACCCCCCAAAAAAAAAAAAATATAAAAAAAAAAAAACAAAACCCCCCCCCCCCCCCCTGAAAATCGCATTTTTCGTTATTTTGCGACCCGTTTTGAAACTTTTCCCATACCAACTGGTGAACAAAAGACAAAAAGCAATGTATACAATGTTTTCAATTGAAAATAGTAGTATTCATTTTATTCATGTGTGTTTTAACACCAGTGTCTGATGCTTTGTTACAGACACCCGACACCAGAGCTTTTTCATCTGAAAATACTATGTTAAATTTCTGTTCCTCTTCTCTATATAATTGGGAAAAGAATAATGTAATAAAAGTCAGCAAATTTTCTAGGGAACATTTTGCCCGGGGGGGGGTGTCCCCCCCCCGCCGATTTTAGAAGAGAAAGCAGGTCCACGAGAAACAAAGTTTGTCATGAAAAAACCCTTTTTTTTTCCCCCCCCCCCCCCCCCCCCCCCCCCCCCCCCCCCAGTCTTTTTTTTTTTTTTTTCCCCCCCCCCTCTTTTTTTTTTTTTTTTTTAACCCATCCCCCAACAAGTAATAAAAAAATAATGGCCTAACTAAACTTTTCACACCAATGACAAAATAAAAAAGCAACAAGTATAATGCTTTTGCGTTTCACACATCTTGTTTTCAAAAACACTCGTCTATTTGTGTTAAAAGCTGATTTCCTTCACTTGTATTCGCCATACTTTGCAAGTGGTCGCATAAACAATACTAAATTAGACTTAAACGTGTTGACTGCACGAGAGCGTCCGGTAGACTGATTTAAAATATCGAAACGCCCTTTAACATCAATTTACACCTCACACACAATTTTCGTGCACTGAATAGTCAACTTTACTTTCACCCTTGTGTATCTGTGTACCGTAAAGACAAATCGAAATGCGTGAAAATTTCATTATCAACTGTGGCAAGTTATTCCAAAGAATACATCCCTGATAAACAAAAGTCGTTTTACCAAATCCCTTCACCTTGATAATACAGAAACAACCACTGTCATTGAAATTCAACCTGGATGGATCATCAGAAGTTACCCTAAACCTTGTACAATGATTGTGTAATGAGTGTACATGATTGAAATGTTCTCCCATGTAGAGCTATGGAGCTATGCCTGACCTAACCTTGCCATACATTGCCTTCTGCTAATAATCCATGCAAAGAAACACATATGCAAAGGTACTTGTAACCAACATCATTGTTTAGAGCTGCCTTGGACATCTATAATGGATCAACATATGTATCAGTACTAAGTGTATTGGAATGTCAATACTATGACATGTGTGTTATAAACTTGCGGCATAGATTTATTTAAACGAATGAACTATTAATTCAATAACATAGATCTTAATTATAAATACAAAATACAAATATGTACCACGTGCAGAAGAGGCATTTATAGGCTGTTCTCGGATTATTCTGTACAAACAATTCAGATCGAGGTGGTATCTCTTAACTTTTAGTAACTGTATCACTATAGTACTCGCTATATTGTTTCTAATCGCTTTGGTCACAGGTAAATATACACTATTTTGATATGTACCAAATATATGTATATATCACCTGTGACCTAATCTAAGAAGCAAAGTTAAAACTATATAGGTAAAATTGTTGTTAAAAGGTTCTTGCACATTTTCACCTATTAATGACCTTGACATTGAACTTTTGTGACCCTCATCAGTGGTATGTTTTATTTAAGCCTATAAGATTCAAAAACGTTTAGAAATACAAAGAAAATATACGTATATAATACAAGCCGGAACACGCAAAGTATGTGTTTAAGAGATATATGCTCACATTTTACGCAAAATTACCAATTGACCTTTGTCACATTTTCAATCGTGATTCTGTTATAATTGAATATTATACCATGATATAAGTTTAATATATAACTGTGATGACCAGAGGTTGTAACAATACACTTTTTATAAGCTTGGAGCGAAATCTGCGAACGCAAATTAAAACTGTATTAGGTAAAACGCGTTTTAACTTTGATTTTTCAATTTGACCCGTAATTGACCCAGATTTATGGCCTTTCGTGACCTTGACTAGCATTTCATTGCAGAGTTGAATATCTGTACTACAATAACCTGGCACATTAAAGTCAGCTTCATTTGATACATATTAGCTGTAACCGATAGAATAACATTTACCATTACCTCATGAAAAGGCGGCCATCTTGGACACCATCTTGGTTTCCATGGAAACTGACATGATGTCAACTGTCCACCCTCGCAAAAAATAAACGTCAGCCATCCCTCTACACAATTATACCAAGAAATTCTCTGGACAAAAAATTCACACAAAAACCTCAAAGGACTGTACTATATGGTGGTTTAGGTTTATAGTTCAGCTTGCCTCCTCGTACAGACAAAATGAAGCCTGTCGCATATTCTCCCTTTAAAGAATGTTGCACATGATTTAGTTTAAGAATGTTAAAGGACCTATTGTTGTTTTTAAGTAAAATTTCTACTCATTGTCTCTAAAAACAACCATGAAAATCTTTTTTGTGGAAACTGAGAAATTCAAACACATAGTAGGTAATAAATAAGTTTACTTTGCAGGAAGGAGAATTATCATGCAAGAAGTCGACATAAGATGAGTCTGATGAGGCAGTGGCAGGAGATCTGACAGAGTTAGAGAGAAAACGTTTGGGGTCACAAGATTGAGGGAAAGGTATTTACATACATGAAATACTACAAGCATACACATTGGAAACTATAAACAAACACCAGTAATACCAACTGCCTGTAATAGCTCCCATATAGTTTCATAGGAGGTTTTACCCATGGTTCATCTGACCCACACCAGGAAATTCTGGATTAAGTGATAAATCAAAAGCCTTTAAGCTCTGTGATGTCATTAAAAGGGACAATTTTGTGGAAAACTATTCTTTTACCCCATGACCATGTTTTTAGCTCACCTACCGGCGTACGGCATACATCCATTAACATTTTCTTTCAAAGAACATCTCCTCTGAAACTACTAGGCCAATGATGATATAGCTTAGCAGGGATGTTCCTTGCATAAAACCCTTTCATATTTGCTCAAATAATTCCATTCCACTTGTTTTTTCATAGGCTTATATAGGAGTATCTTTAAAAAATGTCTTCTCTAAAACCACAAGGCCTAGAGCTGAGGTTTTTAGCATGTGGCATAAATTTTGTCATATGTTTAACATATGTGTGAAAAACCACATATTTTCCATATGGAAAACATGTGTTTCATATGTAATGAAAAACATGTGTATGCAAACATATGTTTTTCATATGTAAAATGACGTATGGAAACCAGTACCACATGAAAAACTTATATCAACAAACTTACGTTGAACTCATGGTTATCACATGTTTTTCATATGGATTAGGTTTCATATGTTAAACATGAAGTAATTATCATGTGTTTTTCATATGATAAAATGGTTCTTCTTTTTTCAACAGATACCAGGCGTGGGATATTGACCCCTATTGGCCCCTCCCCAACCCTGGTATCCCCACATTGGTACATATATTGAATGAAAATTATATCTTATATAAAATCTAGACTGTCTCTTATATATTGCCTCACAAATTATAAGATTTGGGATACCAGGACTGAAAGGGGTGGGGGGCTTGAGGGGCTCCATACCCATGCCTGTAGATCTACCACGGTTTTACTGGTAACACAGAGTTAGAGTTTTTATAGCGTGTTTTTTTTTTTAAAATGAAACTGAAAGTAGAAAATCAATAAACGTTGAAAACTGCTGTAAATCGACTGCCTCTAAAAATTAAAGTCAGATCTACATTGTGAAAATATGTCATTTGTTCTTAATTTTGAATAGAATCTTGTATAAACCAAGTAGATCTATACTCTCTAGATCTATAGTTGAAAGTAAATTTCTTCATTACCCATAAATGATTTTCACTAGCTTGGGATAAAATTTTCATCTTATCAAGATGGCATGCATAACCCATGGCCATGTTACAATGTCATGGTCATTGTCATTATTAGCAAGATTCTTAGCTGTGCAATAGGCACTTTGATAGGGTTACAACTGAATGAAAAATCTGAAATAACACAGATTTGGTAATTGATAAAGATGTTAAAACATCATGTTACAGGACTCACAGGCTACTGGCTAATCAGGAGAATTGTTTGAGGATGTTGAGGGAAGCTGGGAAGATGTTTTACAATAAATATGTAAGTATTTAAATAGCAATTTTTATTGCAATTTTTAGAACCAAATTATTCAAAAACAAGCAAAAATATAGATACTGCAAGTCTTCCTGAAAGTTTTTTAGCAGTGCATTTGGTCAGGTAAACACACAACTTTGCCTTACAAATGAAAATAGTAACCATGCTTTCTCCTTGTATTGGAGTACATTTAATGTTGTTTTCTTCTCTTTTGATATGAAGTGAGTGAACTGAAACAGCTCCAAAATGATGTTGACAAACTGAAGTCATGTATGCAT
>JAFMSR010000012.1:20095190-20127262 GCA_022818135.1 Saxidomus purpurata | reverse complement strand
AAAATAAATTCCTATCGTAAATTGTAGGCAAAAACTGAACAATGAGCAAGATCAAAGAAGACACAGAGTAAATTAATAACTGAACAAGAAAAACAGTGATACAAAGTATCACAGCGGGCCCACAAACAAAACTGACATGTAAATATTCTAGAAATTGGTGATGATTGATGTTGAGGCATGGCCCCAAAAGAACCCAAGGAAACCAATTCTGGTTGTACAAGCAAAACCTGACACGACTACTGACTGAACTTTACAGTTAACGAATAATATGAATACAGTATGTCTTATTAACATTATCCTTATAAGTTAGACATGAATGAAGTTTTCTATGATTATTTGCTGTAAAACATTTAAATTGGTTTAAAGTCTTAAAATTATAAGTAAAACAGAAGAAAAATGTAAAAATAAAAAAAACTGTATTTGATGGGTTTCGAACTCGCGTCCGCCGCATTTAGTCAATGCAAATTAAATTTCCAGCATCTCTACCAACTGCTCTATGTCCGCCGACTATAGAGTTATTGGTAAAAATCGAGTTGTTATAAATTTTTATGTCCAAGTCGTTCGTTCGCGCATTAATAGTATTTACGATTAATTACACATTTAAAGAACAATAACGAAATAATATTATTCTATTCTGAAATGTTTTTAAATTATTTAGATTTATTACTACATAATTTTTAAAACAGAAATCGCTATAATGCCTAACAATTGTTTATATGGAACTACTTGTTTGTATGTTGTGCCGTAAGGCCGATATACTCTTTTAACATTGGCTTGATTTTAACAATCGACCCAAAAACTAATATCAAGTGTATCTATTCAAGCATTACACTAAAAATGCAAGAGTGATAAGACACAATGTTAAAACTAGGACAGCAAAGGATGTTTGACGGGTTCTTAAAATGTTTTAAAACTGTAATATTACGTCTTTAACTAAACTTTTCACACCACTGACAAAATAAAAAAGCAACAAGTATAATGCTTTTGCGTTTCACACATCTTGTTTTCAAAAACAGCCAATTTCCTGGTAACAAGCTCGTCTATTTGTGTTAAAAGCTGATTTCCTTCACTTGTATTCGCCATACTTTGCCACGTGGTCGCATAAACAATACTAAATTAGACTTAAACGTGTTGATTGCACGAGAGCGTCCGGTAGACTGATTTAAAATATCGAAATGCCCTTTAACATCAATTTACACCTCACACACAATTTTCGTGCACTGAATAGTCAACTTTACTTTCACCCTTGTGTATCTGTGTACCGTAAAGACAAATCGAAACGCGTGAAAATTTCATTATCAACTGTGGCAAGTTATTCCAAAGAATACATCCCTGATAAACAAAAGTCGTTTTACCAAATCCCTTCATCTTGATAATACAGAAACAACCACTGTCATTGAAATTCAACCAGGATGGATCATCAGGATGGGGACAAGAAGTTACCCTAAACCTTGTACCATGATTGTGTAATGAGTGTACATGATTGAAATGTTCTCCCATGTAATCTGGAGCTATGCCTGACCTAACCTTGCCATACATTGCCTTCTGCTAATAATCCATGCAAAGAAACACATATGCAAAGATACTTGTAACCAACATCATTGTTTAGAGCTGCCTTGGACATCTATAATGGATCAACATATGTATCAGTACTAAGTGTATTGGAATGTCAATACTATGACGTGTGTTATAAACTTGCGGCATTGATTTATTTAAACGAATGAACTTTTAATTCAATAATATAGATCTTAATTATAAATACAAAATACAAATATGTACCACGTGCAGAAGAGGCATTTATAGGCTGTTCTCGGATTATTCTGTACAAACAATTCAGATCGAGGTGGTATCTCTTAACTGTTAGTAACTGTATCACTATAGTACTCGCTATATGATCATAATATAAGTTTGTTTCTAATCGCTTTGGTCACAGGTAAATATACACTATTTTGATATGTACCAAATATATGTATATATCACCTGTGACCTAATCTAAGAAGCAAAGTTAAAACTATATAGGTAAAATTGTTGTTAAAAGGTTATTGCACATTTTCACCTATTAATGACCTTGACATTGAACTTTTGTGACCCTCATCAGTGGTATGTTTTATTTAAGCCTATAAGATTCAAAAACGTTTAGAAATACAAAGAAAATATACGTATATAATACAAGCCGGAACACGCAAAGTATGTGTTTAAGAGATATATGCTCACATTTTACGCAAAATTACCAATTGACCTTTGTCACATTTTCAATCGTGATTCTGTTAAAATTGAATATTTTACCATGAAATAAGTTTAATATATAACCATGATGACCAGAAGTTGTAACAATACACTTTTTATAAGCATGGAGCGAAATCTGCGAACGCAAATTAAAACTGTATTAGGTAAAACGCGTTTTAACATTAATTTTTCAATTTGACCCATAATTGACCCAGATTTATGGCCTTTAATGACCTCGACTAGCATTTCATTGCAGAGTTGAATATCTGTACTACAATAACCCTGCACATTAAAGTCAGCTTCATTTGATACATATTAGCTGTAACCGATAGAATAACATTTACCATTACCTCATGAAAAGGCGGCCATCTTGGACGCCATCTTGGTTTCCATGGAAACTGACATGATGTCAACTGTCCACCCTCGCAAAAAATAAACTTCAGCCATCCCTCTACACAATTATACCATGAAATTCTCTGGACAAAAAATTCACACAAAAACCTCTAGGGACTGTACTATATGGTGGTTTAGGTTTATAGTTCAGCTTGCCTCCTCGTACAGACAAAATGAAGCCTGTTGCATATTCTCCCTTTGAAGAATGTTGCACATGATTTGGTTTAAGAATGTTAAAGGACCTATTGTTGTTTTTAAGTAAAATTTCTACTTATTGTCTCTAAAAACAACCATGAAAATCTTTTTTCTGGAAACTGAGAAATTCAAACACATAGTAGGTAATAAATAAGTTTACTTTGCAGGAAGGAGAAGTCCACATAAGATGAGTCTGATGAGGCAGTGGCAGGAGATCTGACAGAGTTAGAGAGAAAACTTTTGGGGTCACAAGAAGTCATGAAGATTGAGGGAAAGGTATTTACATACATGCAATACTACAAGCATACACATTGGAAACTATAAACATACACCAGTAATACCAACTGCCTGTAATAGCTCTCATATAGTTTCATAGGAGGTTTTACCCATGGTTCATCTGACCCACACCAGGAAATTCTGGATTAAGTGATAAATCAAAAGCCTTTAAGCTCTGTGATGTCATTAAGGGACAATTTTGTGGAAAACTATTCTTTTTCCCCATGACCATGTTTTTAGCTCACCTACCAGCATACGGCATACATCCATTAACATTTTCTTTCAAAGGACATCTCCTCTGAAACTACTAGGCCAATGATGATATAGCTTAGCAGGGATGTTCCTTGCATAAAGCCCTTTCATATTTGCTCAAATAATTCCATTCCACTTGTTTTTTCATAGGCTTATATAGGAGTATCTTTAAAAATTTTCTTCTCTAAAACCACAAGGTTTTCCATATGGAAAACATGTGTGTTTCATATGTAATGGAAAACATGTGTATGCAAACATATGTTTTTCATATGTAAAATGACATATGGAAACCAATACCACTTGAAAAACATATATCAACAAAATTATGTTGAACTCATGGTTATCACATGTTTTTCATATGGATTAGGTTTCATATGTTAAACATGATGTAATTATCATGTGTTTTTCATATGATAAAATGGTTCTTTTTTCAACAGATACCAGGCATGGGATATTGACCCCCATTGGCCCCTCCCCAACCCTGGTATCCCCACATTGGTACATATATTGAATGAAAATAATATCTTATATAAAATCTAGACTGTCTCTAAAATATTGCCTCACAAATTATAAGATTTGGGATACCAGGACTGAAAGGGGTGGGGGGGGGGGGATCGGGGGCGGCGGGGGGGGGACCCACATCCCTACCTCAAAGGTCAAGGTCACACTTGGAGTATGAAGGTTATGGATTCCTCTATATATGCACACATTCGTGTCCAGATTGTAACTTTGTCATGCATTGAAGGATTTTAAAATAACTTGGCACAAATGTCTAGCACATCAAGACGATGTGTCGCATGCAAAACCCACGTCCCTAGCTCAAAGGTCAAGGTCATACTTAGAGTTTGAAGGTAATGGATTCCTCTATATATGCATATATGCACACATTCGTGTCCGGACTGTAACTTTGTCATGCATTGAAGGATTTTAAAATAACTTGGCACAAATGTCTAGCACATCAAGACGATGTGTCGCATGCAAGACCCACATCCCTAGCTCAAAGGTCAAGGTCATACTTAGAGTTTGAAGGTAATGGATTCCTCTATATATGCATATATGCACACATTCGTGTCCGGACTGTAACTTTGTCATGCATTGAAGGATTTTGAAATAACTTGGCACAAATGTCTAGCACATCAAGACGACGTGTCGCATGCAAGACCAACATCCCTACCACAAAGGTCAAGGTCACACTTAGAGTTTATAGGTAATGGAATCCTGTATATATGCATACATTTGTGTCCGGACTATAACTTTATCATGCTTTGAAGGATTTTAAAATAACTTGGCACAAATGTCTAGCACATCAAGTGGATGTGTTGCGTGCAAGACCCAAGTCCCTACCTCAAAGGTCAAGGTCACACTTAGTGTTTAAAGTAATGGAATACTGTATGCATGGTTACTCTGTCATGCATGGAAGGATTTTAAATTACATAGCACATTTATTGAGCACATGGAGAGGACACAGACTGTGAGGCACCTCTTTCGGGGGCATTCGTCACTTGTGAGGGACAGCTCTTGTTCAGTTGATAAAGCTGTCTTTTGGGGGTATTAATCACATTTAGTGATCAGTCTAGTTTCTCAGCAACCACTGGATAGAAAGGTAAACATTCCTTTATATATATGTATCTATCCATTACTGTATCCAAGCCACTAAGGGGAGTAATAATCAGTTTCAGTGAAAATTCTATTTTATAGCAAACTGTTTTGCTTTTATATTTCAGATCATGGCTAAACTGGCTGACATAAAAACCTTTCCAATACATTCAGGGTGCCCTATTCTAATTACACACCAAATAGAGAGGACACATGTTCACAGGAACATGTTCAGCATGCATTAAGTTAATTAAAGTTAGTAAACTCCCAATAAATTATGAAATAAAAATACTTTATGGAACATTTAACAATACTTAATAATTGAAATTTAAAAAAATGAACCTCCATCTTATTTAACTTGGTTTTAAATACAACTTTATTAAATTTATGTCTATTCTAAACATTTTCTTTAAGTATTTTGTTTCACCTATACTTTAATACAGGTAATATTTTGTAAGAAGTTAAGTTGCTTTTTATGCCTGCACTGATGGCAGGCAATATTTTATTTGCTATGTCCTTTCAGAAATCTTATGTCCTTTCAAAATATCAGTTGAATCTCTATAATTTTTTGAAAGTGACATTATGCGCATCTTACTGCACAAAGTTTTGGTGACAGTTTTGTAAAAGCAATTTTTGGTTGCTGTGCATTTAAATGTGTTAAATTAATGATAATGCCGCATAAGAATTTGAAATTGGAGCTTTAGAAATAAAAGAATTGGACAAATAAAATAATAGCTCCTTTCTTCACAGTGAACTCCCTTGTGTTTTTGTTGTTTTTGGTATAGATTTTGGCAGTGAAAGGGAAGCAACTCCTGCATGCAGTTTTTTTTAAATTGTCTCTCCCAGTAAAGATTTCAGCTTGATTTTTACTTGAAAAATATGTGCATAATTCCACTTCAGATACCTTTTCAAAAAACATTTCAGAAATCAGCTATACTGAAGGGAAGTCTTGGAGCCAGGAGGCATTGAGGCAGTACAATAGGATGTTCCCTGAGTATAATAGACAAAATGAGTGGGACATTTAAAAGAAAATGACTCAAAAGGACTTTAAAGAGGTACATATATTTGTAAATATTTAATTCTCAAAATTCAGGAAATTAAGTTGTAATAAAAAGCGTTCACAATTGCTTTCAAACATCTCCTCTAAAACCACTGTACCAATGTAAATAAACTTCACAGTAATGAGTATATTCCTTGCATAAAGCTATACCAAAGTTGTTCATAAAATTCAATGCAAAGGCAACCAAGTGGTAAATCTTAAAAAACAATTGTCAACAAAGGTCATATTGTATTTAGAACATATTTGATATACAAGAATTTTTAAATGTGTTCCTAACAGTTCTTATTATTAAAATAGGCATTTTATGCCGATTAAATTCCCACTGTCTGTCTATCTGTCTGTGCCCTAAAAGTTGGACTTAAGTGGCTATGGCAACAATAGGTAATAGTAAATTCTCTTTGAAATCATTCATTGCGTTTTGGTTATGTGCCTATTTTATGGCTTATGTGGCTAAAAAGAACAATACAGAGAACAAAAAAATAGTGACACAACTGCCAATTTTAGTACAGTCTCCTCCAGTGTGTGGTATTCCATTCTGTTGTGTGCAGGCTGTAAATTTGTCATGCATGAAGGGATTTTAACATCATATGGTACAAATGTTAACCATATTAAGACAACATGTTTCATGCAAGACCCATGTCCCTCTCAAGGTCAAGGTCACTCTTGGAGTTTAAAGGTCATGGCATACTGCATCCATGGTAAATCTGTCGTGCATGCAAAGAGTTTAAAGTTACATGGCTTTATTGTTAGGCACATTGAGTTGATGTATCACAGGCAAGTCCCATGTCCTTACCTCAAGGTCAAGGTCACTCTTGGAGTTTAAAGTTACATGGCTTTATTGTTGGGCACATGGAGTTGATGTATCACAGGCAAGTCCCATGTCCTTACCATGAAGGTACAGGTCATTCTTAGAGGTGAGAGGTTTTAGAATCCTGAAATATTTACATGTTTATGTCCAGATTGTAACTCTGTTATATATTGAAAGATTTGAAAATGAATTGGAAAAAATCTTCAGCACATAGGGATATAGTGTTATGCACAAGTACCAGGTCTACAAACTGGAAGGTCAATGTCACATAATGCGGGATACCGGTTTGGGGGCATTCATCACTTACAAGGGACATCTCTTGTTTCATCATTTTTGACAGTTTTAAAGTTTTATTGCTTATTAAATTTGTAATGTCCCTTATCTTAGCGGGCTACTCAAATAATGCTGTGCCAGTTGATATAGTTATAATATTGTGATTATTTTTATTGTTATTTCAGACACATGCTCATGTGGTGATGCCCATCATGATGGAACTGTTATTTGACATTCTGTGTGACAGAGAGAGATGAATAAAAACTTGAAACTTCAACAGAGTTCTCTTGTCATCATATTTGATAAGATCAAAAAGCAGATGTATATATTGAAACAAGAAATTTGATTTAAAACACCCATTTGTTTTCAGTGACACAAGTATCTTGGGAAATTTGTTCTAAATAACTCCTTATCCTAATATCTTAACTACAGTGTATATTCCTTGTTGAAAACATCCAATTAACACAGAGGCTTTACAGACTATCTTACTTATTGTCATTTTAAAAGTAAATTCCTGTTGATATGATTTACATTTGCTTTAGCAAGTTAAAAGTGGTGTCCCAACTTCTGTGGTGTAAGCACTTGAAGTATGTATGATGTAATATCAGTTTTGACAATTCAGGTTTTTTGGGTGAAGTCAAAAAAAGAAATTTGGAGTTCGGTTGTGGAAAGGAAAACAACCTATTTAGTGTACTGTAGGCCTTAACGAATTACTGATGAATTAATATTACAGGTTTCTTCCTAAAAAGTAACATTTTGAAAAAATACTTCTTTTATTACTTGCAGGGAGAACAGGTTGTTCCAGTCATCATTCCACCTGACACAGTTCAGGCTCTAGAATACATCATGAACGAGGCTGTTAGGAAGAATGCATGTGTGAAAGAAAATAACCCATATTTGTTTGCAACAAGAGGTATGTTTATTATAAAATCATATATCCTTGACAGAGTATTAAATGGTAGATGCATCTATTTTCAGGATCAGTTTATCCAGCAATTTTGAGCTTGAATTGGGAAATTTATTCAAAGAAAATTTTGGAAATTGACATTTTCAGTCCATCTGAAATGCACCAAAACAATGTGTTGCCACAGGTAAGCAACATGCTCATGTAAACTTTGAGGATTGTATACTGTCTGCGTCTGGCATATGTTAAAATTTTATTTGTTTTAACTTTAGCATTGACATTCCTGAAGCAGTCTTAATCAAACATTAAACATAAGCACAACAGTGTAATTTGCAATTAGTGTTTTAATAAAAATGCTGGAACTTACTTTCTTGGCATCTTATTTGAAAACATTTATTGCTATGGTAGTGGAAATTTTGTTTATGATACGGAAGGTCGCATGAGACTGCCTTAGAAATTGTATTACTTCACATCAATAAGAAAATACCATTAAAAAAAAAAAACTCTTGACTTAAATAGACAAGTAACATATCAACTCGATCCCATGAAGTAATGAACAAGTAACATATCAACTTGATCACATGAGTAATGAACAAGTAACATATCAAATTGATCACATGAAGTAATGAACGAGTAACATATCAACTCGATCCCATGAAGTAATGAACGAGTAGCATATCAACTTGATCACATGAAGTAACGAACAAGTAACATATCAACTCGATCACATGAAGTAATGAACAAGTAACATATCAAATTGATCACATGAGTAATGAACAAGTAACATATCAACTCGATCACATGAAGTAATGAACAAGTAGCATATCAACTCGATCACATGAAGTAATGAACAAGTAACATATCAAATTGATCACATGAAGTAATGAACAAGTAGCATATCAACTCGTTCACATGAAGTAATGAACAAGTAGCATATCAAATTGATCACATGAAGTAATGAACAAGTAGCATATCAACTCGATCACATGAAGTAATGAACAAGTAGCATATCAAATTGATCACATGAGTAATGAACAAGTAGCATATCAACTCGATCACATGAAGTAATGAACAAGTAGCATATCAAATTGATCACATGAAGTAATGAACAAGTAACATATCAACTTGATCCCATGAGGTAATGAACAAGTAGCATATCAACTTGATCACATGAAGTAATGAACAAGTAACATATCAAATTGATCACATGAGTAATGAACAAGTAACATATCAACTCGATCACATGAGTAATGAACAAGTAACATATCAACTCGATCACATGAGTAATGAACAAGTAACATATCAACTCGATCACATGAGTAATGAACAAGTAACATATCAAATTGATCACATGAAGTAATGAACGAGTAACATATCAACTCGATCCCATGAGGTAATGAACAAGTAGCATATCAAATTGATCACATGAAGTAATGAACGAGTAGCATATCAACTTGATCACATGAAGTAATGAACAAGTAGCATATCAAATTGATCACATGAAGTAATGAACGAGTAGCATATCAACTTGATCACATGAGGTAATGAACAAGTAGCATATCAAATTGATCACATGAAGTAATGAACGAGTAGCATATCAACTTGATCACATGAAGAGATACAATTTTGTGGTTCATGTTCATACATTTATGATATTTCATGTAATAAACGATATACGTATAAAGAATGCTACAAATAATTGCATAGAAATTGTTTAAAATCTAAAAAATGAACTTTTAAAGGGACAAGTATGTGCCAACTTGGGTAACTTGCTGTATCCGACAGCCTGTGTTAACCAACATTTATACATAGTCCGGACTGATGTTGGTTTAAGCAGGTTTCACTGTTCAATCTTTTTACAAACAGTTGAATGATTTTTCTGTGAAGATGGTTTCCATAGTTACCCTTTTTTTTCAGGTGATGGACCTATAAGGGCATATGAAACTGTAAAGCATGACATTGTGTGTTATAAAGTTAGAATTTCTACACCAGATGTCATTACCAGTGTTAATCTGCTAAAATATTTTGCAACAATGACAGGTTTGTATTATATGAAGTTAACTTGAAAATCATTTGTCCAGTATGATTGAGCAGCACTGAAATTGGGCAAACTTTGAAGTGCAGCTGTGATTAACAGCTAATTTTCACAAGTCCAATCTGGATTGCATATTTGCGTACCCGAGCAATTTTGTGCTCAAGGTGAGCTTTTGTAAACGGTAATTGTCTGTCAACTTTTTCCTTGCGAGTACACTAGAGGCCACATTTTTAGCCTACCGGGTAATGTTCATGACACTTTGTCAGAGTGTTTTTTTCTTAGCTCAACTATTTGAAGAATATGTAGAGCTATTAGTCATGTCTGCGCCGGCATTGCTGCTAAATTTGTTAAAGTTTTGCATGCAAGGTACAATGAGGGACATATCTCTGTAACCACTTGTGATATTGATTTGAAACTTCATTAATGTCTACAGGGATATCAGACAGTCAAGTAAGATAAACACTTACACTAGTTTCACGTTGAGCCCTTGACATGTGCAAGCTACTATCAGGCATATATCTAAGGTACCATTGCTAAAATTGATTTGAATGTTCAGTGGTCTCCAACAATCAAATTAGATTACTCTTGACTGAATTAAAAAACAATTCTGGGCCTTGTTGAACTTAGAAATTTTGGTTAACATTATGTATGCAAAGTACTATAATACACATATTTCAGTAATGACTAATTGCACAATAACTGGAACATTGATCATGACAACTGTATGACATGTCTACATTTATTTATTGGTCTGAAATTATGACAGTATGTGGTCGCACAACTTACAATCACTTAGCACTTAAAAAAGAAACAAAAAAACTTGTGATTATAAGTTATTTTTTACGTCTATTTTAGAATGCTTTTTGTAGGAGTAGTGTCCCTTGTAATAGCTTGTAATAACCTGTTCTGTCATATCACTTCACAAGTTTTGACTTCTTTTACAGGTGATTGGTTTAAAAGATCATGAACTTGGCTGGCTCTGTAAACATCTCTGGCACACTGTAGATGTACATAAGCTGCACTATAGAGCTGCTTCAGGATACATAGAGAGGATTAACATCGGTAAACTGATATTGATTCAAGATTTTAATGTAGCAAGTAAATTCAAAGGAAAGCAGCTGGACGACATGAAAGTGGAAGGTAAAACATTAGTCAAGCTCCTGTGTGCAAATTGATCGATTTAAATGAAAAATTCGGGAGCTTTAGAGTTGGAAAATACTATCCTGCTTAAGGCCAGGAAGTAAAGACAGAAGACAGATAAGTCAACCTTGCCCTTACGACCACCCGAGTTAAAGTTCCATTACTAACATGAAATCGGGGATCACTTGATTTAACATGGGCTCTAAATGCTTCTTGTCTAGAACCACTAGGCCCAGAGTTTAGATATTTGGTATATAGCATTTTATAATGGATTTCTATGAAGATTGTTTAAATCAGAACCCCTTGTATTAGAGTCAATGGTAGTCTGGTGAGTGATATAGGGCCATCTTTGCCCTATTGTTTAACTTTTTATGCCCCCGAAGGGCGGCATATTAAAATCGCACCGTCTGTCCGTCTGTGCGTCCCCACTTACAAATTCGTGTCCGGACTGTAACTCTGTCATGCATTGAAGGATTTTAAAATAACTTGGCACACATGTCTAGCACATCAAGACGACGTGTCATGTGCAAGACCCACATCCCTACCTCAAAGGTGAAGGTCACACTTGGAGTATGAAGGTTATGGAATCCTCTATATATGCACACATTCGTGTCTGGACTGTAACTTTGTCATGCATTGAAGGATTTTAAAATAACTAGGCACACATGTCTAGCACATCAAGACGATGTGTCGCGTGCAAGACCCACGTCCCTACCTCAAAGGTCAAGGTCATACTTAGAGTTCGAAGGTAATGGATTCCTCTATATATGCATATATGCACACATTCGTGTCCGGACTGTAACTTTGTAATGCATTGAAGGATTTTAAAATAACTTGGCACAAATGTCTAGCACATCAAGACGACGTGTCGCGTGCAAGACCCACGTCCCTACCTCAAAGGTCAAGGTCACACTTAGAGTTTGAAGGTAATGGATTCCTCTATATATGCATATATGCACACATTCGTGTCCGGACTGTAACTTTGTCATGCCTTGAAGGATTTTAAAATAATTTGGCACAAATGTCTAGCACATCAAGACGACGTGTCGCATGCAAGACCCACATCCCTACCACAAAGGTCAAGGTCACACTTAGAGTTTATAGGTAATGGAATCCTGTATATATGCATACATTTGTGTCCGGACTATAACTTTATTATGCTTTGAAGGATTTTAAAATAACTTGGCACAAATGTCTAGCACATCAAGCGGATGTGTCGCGTGCAAGACCCAAGTCCCTCCCTCAAAGGTCAAGGTCACACTTCGTGTTTAAAGTAATGGAATACTGTATGCATGATTACTCTGTCATGCATGGAAGGATTTTAAAATTACATAGCACATTTATTGAGCACATGGAGAGGACACAGACTGTGAGGCACCTCTTTCGGGGGCATTCGTCACTTGTGACGGACAGCTCTTGTTAGATCATGTTTAGCTAATTTCTTCTAGCATATGTTGTATTGTTGACTTTGTTAAGCAATTAAGGACAGTCATGGTTTTCTTGTTACTGTAGATATATTGAGAGATGTAGAAAAGAGGGAAACAGTGTGATGACATACAAGCAGCTGTGAATGAAACGTTTGCAGCACAAATGGCTGCATCAGCAACCAGACGTAAGTGTGACATTGCCTTGTACTCTTTCAGGTTTTCCTGTGAGCAGTGCGTGTTACTGGTTTCCATGAGAAACTTTTAGATCTACA
This sequence comes from Saxidomus purpurata, assembly GCA_022818135.1. Classification (NCBI taxonomy): domain Eukaryota; kingdom Metazoa; phylum Mollusca; class Bivalvia; order Venerida; family Veneridae; genus Saxidomus; species Saxidomus purpurata. The sequence goes on along the minus strand of JAFMSR010000012.1, from coordinate 20,114,405 downwards.
TGATAAACTTGTAAGATACAAGAAGTACTTAAAAGATATGAATGTCAGAGTTACTGCTACTCATTCATCTCCTACTCATGTGAGATCACTTCATGATAATTGGGCATTTGGAATTCTAGAAGGTGCAACTAATAAAATTCCTACTTGTTATGATAGGTTACGGAGTGAATTGCAAAAGCATGTTGTGTATGAACCAATAGATTTACTTGATTTTCAACCCCAGGACAGAGTGAAAAGGCAGCACTGCATTAGCAACCTGAAGCTCCCATCTCCACATGGAAAGTTTGAATATTCACATGGAAATAATCTGGAGATATTAGGATCATTAGTGAGATTAAGGACACACTCCCTATGTATGCTTCAAGGTGGATGCAAAAAGAATTCATGGAACTGTTTTCTAAGGTAACCAAAGACAAACTGACAATATTAAGGTCTATGTATAGGTACCTAACTGGACATGTCTTTTCTACCGATAATTCTCAACAGCAGTCTGTGGATGATAGAGTTGTGAATTTCTCTTAAGTTCTGATGACTCTAAACTTGCTATTGATCTCAGGAAAATGCATGGTCGTATCAAAGATCCTAATCCTTAAACCTCCTTCTATGACACTAGTACTGGTTTTTCCAGGAAGCAGACTCAAGAGTGACTCGATAAGCTACAAGCTTTCTTCACAATCGAGCTAAAATAAATTAGTATAAACTAAAGATCCTAAATATGATGTGTTTTGGTAAGAACTGCAGATTTACTTAGATGAAAAAACTATAGTTCATGAGAGAAGACATATTGATTCTACCTACATGCTTTTTGAAATTTCAGTCTCAGACTTACGGAGTCAAATCTTGAAGCGAATGCCTACTGCAGCTGAAGCTCTGACTATATCCTGGGTATCCAATATAAAAAGTCAGCATGGAAGTATACAGGTCAATTTTAAGTGAAGCATCAAGTGCAGCAAAAACTATTGAGAGCAAAACATGTAGATAGTGAATATGCCTTCACCTTGTACACCTACTTGAAATATGTTGCTGTTACATTGATAGATAATTGTATAATGCAATGCCTTGATGACAAAGCTGTTGTTCAAGTAGGTTGATTGTCCACAGCCTATTTTGCTATGATAGGACAACATGCATGTCAGTCCAGTTGGCAGCGATTGCAGAATTTGTAGCCCTTGACCTAGATCTATTTGTTGCCTGCCGTACAGCACCAAATCAATCCTATAAAAATCCTGCAGAGAGGATCATGTCTCTTCTTAATCTTGGACTTCAGAATGTGTCACTTGCCAGAAATGCTATGCTACCTGGATTTGAAATGCCAATAAAATCTCTGAACTCTCTGGAGAAGTTTAGAAACAAAGGTAATCAGCATTGTCGGAGTCTATGAGTGAACCTTTAAACACTGTTAAGGACATATTTGCAAGGCTGAAAAGGAAACATGGTTCAGTAAATGTTCCTGATGTCTCATCAGTGGATGATATTGCTTCCGTGACAGATATGTTGAAAATAATTGATCCAGACATAAATCCCAAAAGCATTGTTGTCGCCCCTAATGAAGACATTCATGGAACATCACTGTAGATTACGTCATTATAGTTTCCAGGTATTAGTTGGCAGATTTAGTATTTGAACAGACTGAGTTATTTTACTCTCTTTCTTCCTAATACACTGTACTGGTACACATACTTTCAGCTCTTATTAAACTAAATGTAATGTATGCTGTTATATTGCTGTCACTGGAGCTTCTCTCTGGTATTCAATATTTTCCCTTAAATGGTGAACTTTTTTTAAAGTTTTTGTTTGTTTGCTGAAGTTGTCAGTTAAGTTGACAGGAATATTATTAATAGACCCCTATACTCTGTAACAAACTGCCAACTTTCGTACATATTAAGAGTTAGGTCTGTAGCAAGACTCAGACTCATGACCATTAAAGTAAGAATGCTCAATATTAATTATTTAGTACATTGATATTTAAGTACCCAAATAGATGGACATTGGCATATATATATATGTACCAGCATGAGCTACAGTCGACTCTCGAAAACTTGAACACCCTCAGGGAAGCAAAATTTGTTCGAATTTTCGGTAGTTCGAACTTTCCGGAGTGAGCATGTTGGCCATATTGGAGATGGTACTAAAGACCATTCTGTAAGAACGCCGTTCTGTCTAGAGTGAAGTGTACTAAAACCTGTGTAGGAACGTACTCGATTACTGAGTTTTGAGTCGAAGTTCTTTTATGTAAATCTTTGATGCCGGTTTCTACTCGTTGACGACGTCAGTCAAATTGTATTAATAATCAGTTATCAGAAAGAGCCAACAAATTTCATTTCTTTTATACTGGTACAATCTGTGCCCATATTGTCTTTTATCAGTTCAGTGGAATGGCAGTTTCTTTTATAAAACTTTCTGGAGTCTATTTCTGATTCTTCCCAGAACTGTCAGTTTAAATGCATGTTTAAACTTCTTAGGCAAGGTAAGAAGCTATGTCATATGTCATGAATGCGGCAAACGGAGAGTCGTATACAGTGCTGCTCGTCTGACAGCCCAACAGACAAGGGGCCTTGATCTGTTGCAGGATGAACTGCTATATTCCTGTGGGGAATGTCTTTTTCCTGGCGGTGACCATCAGGATACAGTCATCATCCAAGAGGGCCTAAATTATGGATCTATTGTAGAAACACAGTATTTTGCAGGTATACTTAAATTGAATTGTATAATATTGAAAATCATTTAAAGTGTATAGTAAATAAAATATATTAAGAGTCCATTCTCAAATTCACCAAAGAGAGCACCAGTAGCTTAAAATTCAGTAAATATTGATGAAACCAGTTTGTGACATGCAGACCTACACTGGTTTGTGACAAGCCAAACTTATGAAAGTTGGTATTTATATATAAACTGAGGGGTTTATACTGAAATGTGGCATGCCAGCCTCACACTTCACTGTACTGAAATTTTGTAACTTTAATAGTAGTGTTAAAACTGGTTTGTGGAAAGGCCTACCTCACATTTCCCTGTACTGAAATAAGAAACTGGGGGTGAAACTGGTTTGTGATGTGCTAACTCCGACTTCACTGAAGAATGAACTGTTTTTGTCAAGCACGCTTGCGGCTAGCTCGATATAGTTGTCACTTTTGGCGATTCGGTGTATGTGCGTCCGTCCATCCGTTCGTCTGTCCGTCCGTCCGTTCGTCCGTCCACTATTCCTTCAAACGACATCTCCTCTGAAACCACTAGGCCAATGTTAATGAAACTTTGCAGGATGTTTCTTGCATGAAGCTCTATCAAAGTTGTTCAAAGAACTCCATTCCATGCAGAAACTCTGGTTGCTATGGCAACAAAAAGGAAAGACTTTAAAAATCTTCTTCTCTGAAACCAAATAGCCTAGAGCTTAGATATGTGGCATGTAGCATTGTCTAGTGGACCTCTACAAAGAGTGTTCAAATTATGATCCCCGGGTCAAAATTGACCCCGCGCGGGTGGTCACTTAGTTTTGCATAGGCTTATATAGGAAAAACTTTAAAAATCTTCTTCTCTGAAACCACAAGGCCTAGAGCTTAGATATTTGGCATGTAGCATTGTCTAGTGGAGCTTTACCAAGATTGTTCAAATTGTGACACCTGGGTCAAAATTGACCCCATGCAGGTGGTCACTTAGTTTTGCATAGGCTTATAAGGGAAAAACTTTAAAAATCTTCTGCTCTGAAACCACAAGGCCTAGAGCTTATTGATATTTGGCATGTAGCATTGTCTAGTGGACATGTACCAAGATTGTTCAAATTATGAGTCTCGGGTCAAAATTGACCCCGCCAGGGGGATGAATTGGTTTTACATAGGCTTATATAGGAAAAAATTTAAAATTCTTCTTCTCTGAAACCACAAGGCCTAGAGCTTAGATATTTAGCATGTGGCATTGTCTAGTGGACCTCTACCAAGATTGTTCAAATTATGAGCCCAGGGACAAAATTGACCCTGCCAATTACTATACTGAATGAAAAAAAAACGTAGGGTAAGAAAAATGCAATATTTGTGCACTCCTCATGGATGCACATCCACTATTTATATTGAAACTGAAACCTTCTTTCAATTATGGTGCAGCTAACAAAAGCTCTAAGGGGTCATATTGGAAATTTTTTCATTCAGTATAGTAATTAGTCACTTGGTTTTACATAGTCTTATTTAGGAAAAACTTTAAAAATCTTCTCTGAAACCACAAGGCCTAGAGCTTAGATATTTAATAGAATGTGGCATTGTCTAGTTCACCTGTACCAAGATTGTTCAAATAATGAGCCCTGGGTCAAAATTGACCCTGCCCAGGGGGTCACTTGCCTTTTACATAGGCTCATATAGGAAAGACTTTAACATAATTATTAGGGACCGACAGGAGTTCGATATCTGTTATTGGATTAGTCAGGTTTTGCCGAGGCAGTTGTACGGATCTTTTGGTGTGTTTAGACAATCTTAATACACCCCAGATGCCTCTTTGATCAATAGGGACAAAATATAGATCGTTTTAAAATCATGAATATATTATCGTTTCATTTTTTTTCAAGTTGTACTGAGTCAATTTTGATACATGTGATGAAATAAATTTGCATGTGGTTATACCTAGTTTGTCTTAAAGGGCCCCTAGAATGCACCAGATGCAATGTTTAATATCAAAGTGTTGACTTATAAATCTCTTGACAGAACTTATGTTCTATTGTATTTTAAAGTTAAAGTGTTGCATGCATTGAACGTTAAAGGAATACATATGTTTAAGAAAAGTTCAGGGAATTGTCAGAGAATTGTGTGTCTGATAGTATATAACAACCCTGAAGTTCTTGTCAAATATAGATAAACCCAGTAATCACTCTTGGGATAAATAAGTTTTGGGGGGTATGAAAAAAGCAAGTATTTTAGCTTGAATGTTTGAAAAATATGAAGAGTGATTGTACTTTATTTAGTGATCCGCAGCTTTGTTGTCATTAGATAAGAGACCGTAAAAAAAAAAAACAATGCGGCTATATGTGCCAACAAGTGTGATGAAGCGGAAGTTGTATAACTTGTATTGCTATTATTGTAAAATAAATTGAGTTTAAACCTTTTAAGTTAACCTTCAATAGCTCTGTTTTGATTTTTGACAGAGTTAATTAGCTATTTTAACTAAGAATTTATTTCTAATTATAACTAATTATATGTATTCAGCTGTGTTTTAATTCCAGGGAAATTGGCTAGCGGGCCATTTTATAATGATATAAAATTGAAAACTGGGAAATCCAAACAAACAGGTCTATAGAAACAGAATTGCTTATACGGATGGCGCAGCGCAAAACTAAGCTAACTCCATTTTCGAAATTTTACAGGAGAGTGAAAAAACTGCCTATTTTTTGTCCTTTTGATATTTTTAAACAATATTTTTGGCAATATATGCTGTTTAATGATAGAAAACTAATAGTCATATTCATTTTCATATTAATCACTTTCTTAACAGGTTAAAATTAGTATTTTGAGTTAGTATAAGTTTTGCGCTGAAAATCACTGGTTTATTGAAATAAGCTTAGTGCAAAACTATAACTAAGTCAACTTATACATAGTTTTGCACTAAGGAATTATGAAAAAAAAAATTGTAAGTTATTCAAAACTTATTTGTGAGTATATCACTACAGTCACAAAGACACATTTTTACAACACACACATACCTGATTTGTATCATACTTTTTAAACAGCACATAATGATACCCACCACTCCATACAGTACCAACAGTACTATGAATTAGGAATCTCATGTGAAAGGCCGGCATAAAACATGTGATGGACATGAGGGATCACACCAGACCTGCATAATAAAATGAGATCTTTGTACTTCTCAAAAGTAATCATGGGGTACTCGTTACGTAATCTATTTAGCACAATATCTTTCACATTCAAAGTAGTATGTGACCTTCCTAACTGCTGAGTTAGATCTAATTAATGCATTGTTGTCATACCTAATAGCTACTATATTTGGATTGCTGGATTCTATTTTAAATGATCTTACATCTAACCAGTATATTTTGTTCCTGTCCAAATCAAGGTCAAAATTTTTTAACATTTTTGAAATCAGCTTGAAGTCAAAAAAGTTTGGCATGTCCATTTCCTTAATATGGTATGGACTTTAACGACGAGCAGTTCTAATAACAGCAGCCCATTGAGCAGTTGTGTAAATACAAATTGGGCGACTTGCTCGTTCAATACATGCATGAATGGAATCATTCTCATTTTGCCTGTGACCCTTTTCAAAATACTTTTGCTCAACAGATTGACCTTAAATGCAAAAGGTAAAGTTTACACAAATGGTTAAAGGTCAAAAATTGTGGACAGTTGTGTCTCAAGTTTATAACTTTACTCATGTAAGGGCTGTCCTGATATTTACACATGTATGTGTGGTCTGTGCTGTCCTGATATTTACACATGTATGTGTGCAGACTGTGTTGTTCAGAGACAATCTACATCTACATCTACATCGTACGAAACTCTGTCATCATTTTGACCATATGTTTCGGCTAGTGGCAAGAAAAAGTAAAAAGCAATTAAGATAAGCATACAGATATAATAGAATAGACAGAAACTAGTAAGTTCAAAGTAAGAGAATTTAAGAGATAGTACCAAGACTGCGTCGGTTCCTCAGTGACAGACCAACCCGGCTAGCGTAGCGCCTAATGGGAATTCACCCAACCGGTACAGCTCTGACCATCCTAGGTTCTTAAAACAGTCTGGGCGGATAGCTGCAATTAGATGGTGATCTTGGTAAGCTCCTGCTTGAAGTGTACCAAGTCAGGAGCCTCGGCTATGGTTGCCGGTAAAGAGTTCCAAGTGAGTACAGTCCTTGGAAAGAAACTGTACTTGTAAGTGTTGGTTTTTGTTGGTAGTTGCCGTAGTTTCAATGCATGTTGGCACCTTGTTCGTATTGATGCAGGCTTAATATAGGTGGGAGCGTCTATATCTACTTGATTGTTGAGGATCCGGTACATCATGGTGAGTTGGATCTTGGTGCGCCTGGACTCTAATGACTCCCAGCTGAGGTCATTGAGCATATCTGTAACGCTGCTGGTATTCCTGTAACGGTTGCAGGTGTATCTAGCAGCTCTGCGTTGCACCATCTCCAGCTTGGATATTTGTTGTTGTGTGTGGGGGTTCCAGACAGATGCGCAGTATTCCAGATTTGTACAAACCATTGCGAAGTAAGCACTGGTTTTGGTATCCTTGCTTCGAATTCGGAGGTTACGTTGGAGGAAACCGAGCATACTGTTACCTTTCTTGACTATACGGTCAATGTGTTGGTTCCAAGACAGGTTGGAACTTATGTCAACCCCAAGGTATTTAGATGACCAAGTTTCATGTAGTGGACAACCCTTCAATCTGTATGTGAACTCAATCTTCTTCCTTGACCTGGAGACCTGCAGGTTGTTGCATTTGTCTGGGTGGAAGTCCATGCCCCACTTCTTTTCCCAAGCGGCTAACTTGTTGAGGTCCTCTTGCAGAATCTTGCAGTCCTGGAGGTTCTTAATAGGCCTGTAGATTATGCAGTCATCTGCAAACAACCGAGCTTTAGAAGTCACACACTCTGGCAGGTCATTAATAAAAAGAAGAAAGAGTAACGGCCCAAGGACAGTACCCTGAGGCACACCACTAACGACCGGTGCGTCATCTGAAGAGGCGCCATCCACAATGACTCTTTGGCTTCTATTGGACAGGAATGATTCAATCCAATGAAAGGTTTTACTTGTGATGCCATAATGCCGAAGTTTGGCGAGGAGACGCTGGTGTGGGACCCGGTCGAAAGCTTTTGAGAAATCGAGTATAACAAGATCCATGGCTTGATTCTTGTCCAGGGAAGCTGAAAGTTTGTCTACTAAGGTGAGTAGCTGAGTTTCACAACTGCGTCTGGCACGAAAACCGTATTGGCTGTCTGTCAGGATATTATGTTCATCTAGATGAGACATGATGTTTGTTGTAATTATGTGTTCTAGTACTTTGCAGCAAACACTGGTTAGGGACACTGGTCTGTAATTGCTTGCTTTGAAGCGGTCGCCCTTCTTGAAGATGGCAGAGACGTTAGCTTTTGTCCAGTCTTCGGGTACCTTGCCACTATCCAGACTTCTCTGAAAGAGAGTCGTGAGCAGTGGTGCTATCTCTGTAGCCAGATCACGCAGTATTCTGGTGGTTATCATGTCTGGTCCGCAGGCTTTCTTTGGGTTCATCTTCTCCAGGAGTTTCAGAACCCCCAACTCATTAACCTGGATATCTGGCATTGGAGAATAAGGTTCACCATCTGGGACTGGCACGTCGGTGACATCCTCATGAGTGAAAACTGACTCATACTGTCTATTGAGGATGTTGGCCTTGTCGTTAGGGTCAGCGTGCATCTTGCCATTCTCTTTAAGTGGTGCTACCCCGTTGTTATCTTTTTTTAGGGAGTTAATGTATGACCAGAATTCTTTCATTTTTGAGGATTTGTTGCGTTGAAGGTCATTTTCGTCATAATCTATGATGTTGTCAATATATTTCCAGTAGGATGATCGTTCTGCTTGTTGTGTCTGAGATTTAATTTTCTTGTATTTGGCAATGTCTTTTGGCTTCTTTGTTAGTTTTTGTTTCATAAATAGTTTATTTCTCTTGCGAATCATTGACCTCACCATTTTATTTACCCATGGCTTGGATTTCTTCGCAGTGTTGATGGTTTTCTGGGGGATGTACTTTTGGGTTAGTTGATGAAGAATTGTTTTAAAAGTATTCCATGATGTGTCGATGTTTGCTGCAGAAAATTGTTGTATCAATTCTTGGTGCATATCTCTTAGCTCTTTCTTCAGGGATTCATAGTTTGCTTTGGCATATATGAATAACAATCGATCCTCCAGTACTTTCAGTCCTTTGATTAATGTTTTTTTGCACAAGTTGTACATGTCATGTGATCATATAGTATCAGGTGACATCTATTTATATATTCTCTCAATAACTACTAATCCACCAACAATTTTTGACAGTGACGTCATTTTGTCAACAAACTATAAATAAGCATGGTATATCCCAAAACGAATGTATACTTATGACAGATAGAAATGTGTCCCTATCAATTGAGATGTTCAAAGTAAGGTATGGCCCAGTGGATGTGCTGTCTGTTTGACACGCAGGCGATGCTAGTTCGAAACTTGTGGTCGGCGAGATATATTTATGTTTTCTTTTTGGGGGCAAAATTTATATAGTTGGAAAGGCCTGTTAACATTTGCTTTCTTTTTTGGGGGAAAAATTGTTTTAATATGTTTTTTGTTTGTTTTTCTGTTCTATTTTTTATCAATCATTTATTTTGTTATATAATATGGCAAATGTTCATGCAACATGTGTCTGTCTCACTGTCACTGCCAGCTGTCTCTGTATCACTGTCCCAGTCAGCTCCCAGTGCACGAGAAAATCAAGATAAGGATACAATTGAAAAAAAATGCCGTGAAGGAAAAATGGTACCGCTGGCAGGTTTCGAACTCGGTACCTTTCGGTTACTACCACAGCGCCTTTATTCTCTGGGCTACGTTTTCATGCAGGCTATATGCAAGAAAACAGGATCATAATCTAATACAATATAAAGGTAAATATTGGAAACATAAACACAATTGGAAAGTGTAAACACAATATGACGTCACTGTCAGGTATCCCTGGTGGATTAGTAATAGTGTGTAAAGGGAAACATAACATAACAACTGGTGATTGGTTTATTTGTAACACCTGATCAAACATCTCACCCTTTCTCATGCTTGGGGGGATTTTCAGTTCACACAGTTGGACAGATACACAGCTTGTGAAAATATATAGTTTCAACTACATCTCATATAATTCTTCAAGTAGTTATATATGGAAGATCAGGTAAATCCAGGCTTTCCCTTGTCTCAATCCCCTTGGCTTGGCTATCAATATCAGTTATTAATTAATTTGGTTATCAATACATTTGGTTAAATGTAAATTCCTTTTATCCAAATCTTGTTTACAATTAATAACTGTCTTGAAGTAATTCATGAATCTACTGAAATAATGTCTGTCCCAAATTATTGTTGTGCAATAATTTGCTTTTACTTTTAGTTGCTTTTATGTTTTTATTTGCTTTATGCTTTTTCTTGTTTTCTTGTATTTGTAAAATACCTTTTTTAGTCGGTATGACTTATTGAACCTACAAAGGAAATAGGAAAAGAATAATAGAATTATATAAACATAGAATCTCGATGAATTTCATTACTTTATTTCCTTGTGACCACCCTCAGAGAGATATGGGAATGTATACTTAAATATATCAATGGTCACAGAACAATGCAAAGATACTTGCATTTGTCCAGCGAGCAAGCCAGTCCAGGCAGCTGTTTTGATAACTGTGTGCAGGGGAGCTCTTGGAAGTAGCTGCAGCTCTTGCACAAGTAAAGACATGCTTGTGGATTTGGAAGATCGCACCATTTCCCCACTAGCAGTTGAAGCAAGCTGTGGTAGCCAGATCAGTGCTCACCTTTCCAATTTTATCCATAAGAGATTTGATCTTTCACAATTAATTATTTGTTATTTCATAGATAGATTAAAGCAAATCAAAATTTACTATGATCAGTTAATAATGTTCCACTGACATGTCCAAGCTAAAGCTTCGTACTGATAAACCTTGGTAAAAGCTACACCAACTACGGGACCCGTGCAAAAGATGAAAGATTGGGTAACTCTTGACTGAATTTATTGTGGGCCGCAGCAGCGGCCCGCTATATTTAATACGTTGTGAGTAAAAGATGCATGGAGACTTAAACACTTGATCAAATATATGTGTCTCTCTTCATTGAAAAATTGAAGTACTTCTGAGATGAAAACTGTGGACACAAGTCTATTTTTTGGAAATACAAGATTTGTTGTTTGTAATTAAGTAGTTGTTTGTTTCATAGAGAGGGCAATCTACGCTGATAAAAATAGAGAAAAGCACTTTTCATGTTTCAGGCGCAGTCTACGCTAAGAAAAATGGAAATGGTTGCTTTTTCCACTTAACAGCCTTTGACTTTATAGAAACAAAGTGCAGTCGACTGAATATTCTGAATCCACGAGTTTGAATCTCGCCCACACCATATCTTTTTTAAAACTTTTTTTCTGCTGTTTTAATCATCATTTTTAGCTTTTTAACAATAAGAATATTTTATGGCAAATAATCATAAATATCTTCATTCATGTCAAATAAATAAGGATAATGGTAATGAAAAATTGAGTCATACCAGGAACAGTCTATAGAGCATTCCTGGACATACTGTATAAGTATTATTTGATAGCAGTCAATTTTCGATACTACAGGTCAGTCAGTAGATGTGGTGTCATGTCAGACTTTGCTTGTTCAACCAGAATTGGTTTCCTCAAGTTCTTTTGGGGCCAACATCAACCAACACCACCAACTTCCAAAATATTTCATTATTGTTTGTTAGCCCGCTGTGATACTTTGTATCACAGTTTTTCTTGTTTAGCTATGTTATGCTCATATCTCAGTAAACACGTATTCGATTAGGAAGTGTCGAAAGGTATCAGGCTTGGTAATAAAGAATGGTCATAGAGTTTCATGAAATTCAGTTCAGTTTTAACAATTCTAAGCCTTTTTGATTCAAATGCTCTAAATGTACTATCAAAGTGTTTCAAATAGTCCAGTGTGCTGTCATCTGAAGCTCTTGTTCATTTAATTGTATTGAAACTTCATTACAAAATATTATTTATTTATTGTGTACACACACATTATACAGTAGATAACTGGTTATAGAGTGAAAGGCTTCAACACTGCATCAAATAACAGCATTGTGTTTTTCTTAATTTTCATACAAGTTTACATTTTCTTTCTTTGCTTGGTCTGTCTGAAGGTACAAGACACTGTTTGATTAGATAGCAATTTGGCCATAGCAAATGAAAATCTAAAATACAACAAAGTATGTCAGACTTGAGAAGTGTAATTTAAGTAAGAATAATACTAGCTGACATAGGGTGTGATGTATGATGTCATTACATTTAATGATGTCATAAATGATGTCATTAATGTAATTGCAATTAGTAGGTCTTTCAATAAGCTACCGGGCAGGCCATTTTTGGCAAGATTCTTTTAAATCTAACCACACAAAGAAGCAACAATATTTTAAGTGGTTGGGTTGTGCTCAAGTAATTCCTTTTGTTACTATGAAGATGATTTAGTGCCAACATTGTATCATAATTTTATTTTTATGCCCCCGAAGGGTGGCATATTAAAATCGCACCGTCTGACCGTCCGTGCGTGCATCCGTGCGTCCCCACTTACAACTTCGTGTCCGGACTGTAACTTTGCCATGCATTGAAGGATTTTAAAATAACTTGGCACAAATGTCTAGCACATCAAGACGACGTGTCGCGTGCAAGACCCACATCCCTACCACAAAGGTCAAGGTCACACTTAGAGTTTATAGGTAATGGAATCCTGTATATATGCATACATTTGTGTCCGGACTATAACTTTATTATGCTTTGAAGGATTTTAAAATAACTTGGCACAAATGTCTAGCACATCAAGCGGATGTGTCGCGTGCAAGACCCAAGTCCCTACCTCAAAGGTCAAGGTCACACTTAGTGTTTAAAGTAATGGAATACTGTATGCATGATTACTCTGTCATGCATGGAAGGATTTTAAAATTACATAGCACATTTATTGAGCACATGGAGAGGACACAGACTGTGAGGCACCTCTTTCGGGGGCATTTGTCACTTGTGAGGGACAGCTCTTGTTCTCATATTTATTGGTGTAAGATGTCTAACACTTGATATTGCAAAATTTCAAGAAAATCAACTTGAAACTTAAAAAGTTATTATGTATGTATTACAATTTTTTTAACTTCTTCATATGAAAATTGGATAAGATAGTTATTAGATTTTCAGCAAGATATTGTTGGAAGCTAATTACACTAGCGGATCCAGGTGTGCCCCCCCTAAATTCCCCAACCTTACATAAATATCTGAGTATAAATTTATATTTTCTGTTTCCGAAATTGGTATCTTAAAAGTATCAAAAACACGTTTGAAATGCAGGAAAATGCAGGAAATGGCACTCTTAAAAAAAAAAAAATTCGGGGGAGCATGCCCCCAAACCTCCCTAGAGTGTGTCTCCCTATTTTTTAACCTCTGGCTACGGCCCTGACATTGTTCATTGCCATTCAATTATACATGTTAATTATACACTCGCTCGCTCCACCACTATTTTGTGTTAGATTACTTAAAAACAGCGAATAAAACACAGTAATAATTGCCGTCTTATAAGGCTTGAGCAGAACAAACAAATGGCAAAAAAGTTACGTCCCCCCTAAGACCAAATCTTGGATCTGCCCCTGAATTATAATATTTTAACTATCACAACATTGTGATGTTGGCTCCTTTGCAAACACAGGAAATGAAATTGGTGAATAATTATGAAATATGCATAAATTGATGAAAATAAAACAGAGCTTTACCTGCTGGTGACATAGTATGTGGCGTAACAAAAAGGTGACTCATGGAAACAACTTGAGGCGATTCCCTAGACTGTACTATAAAAATAACAAAAACAAAAGAATTGATGTGATGCATAAAGAATTCACTTTTTTTTTTGGCATCAGGTAATGTATTGTAATAAGTCATTTAGATCACTCTATTTTGCGTTTTTATAAGTGATGCAACGGTTAAATTACTTTAGGGTTGGGCGGTGGTAAAGTGTTCAATGCTCTGCAGTACCAGTCCCCTTGTTCAAATCCTGGCCGTTGCACTGGAGATTTCAGAAAAGCTTTTCAGTGTTTCTTTCCCATATAAAGATGAACTGGTTAGAAACCCAGAGATATTCTCCATTGTAGCGGTGCTATACACCATGCATGTAACAGGACCAAGGGGTTTACTGGTATAGCTAAGCTCTAGTATCAGGATTCTATTGTATCTGTATCTGCTTCTTCAACCGGCACCAGTCCTGTGAGGGGGCTCGGCAGTTTCTCGAGGAGAAATCCTCGGTTCAACTAGGACTATAAAAATTAAAATAAAAAATATATACATGTTCTCTAATTCTTTACAACACATACTTTCAGTAAAATGTTCCTGATTTGACATTTAAAGATTAAAAACTGTACATTTTTAACAATATTTTGGCATTTTTTAGTGTCTTTGGGAAATTAACTGGTGTCTTTGGGTAAGCGGTCAGCAAGGAAGGATCAATTTTGATGTCAATATGATTTCTTTTTGTTGGTGAAATTTTACACTTTTCAAAACAAATGTTGTTATTTTTGGTTTAGGAATAGGTGACGTGTTACGCAATTTGGTTCCATCTTAAACATTTCTTGATGTTTCAGTTTGAATTGACTTAATCCTTCACTTCTCTTCAGAGGTGCAATTGTCCCAGACTAAGTCACTTATTTAGAATATTCCAGATATGTCATCTGCAAAGTTACTTAAAGGATTTGATTCATTGTAATCATCTTTCATCTTTATGTTATTTACACATTACATGAATTCATGTGTGTCCTGGCAAATATTCTGTGTCTAGATTGAAAATGTTTCTGATGGAATAGGTTCATCTGTATAACTGATCAAACTACCATTTCTATTGGAAAATGTTCTATAGTTCACGCCTAGATATTGAAAGAATTTTCAAAAGTTACAAGATGGAAAATGTTGGTTAATACAGGTACTCCACGTAAATTTAATCATGGAATGTTATAGATATTTTCATATTAACAGTGCTATTGAAATTTAAAATTTATGTCTTAGTTGAACAACGAAGTTACTGTTGTCCTAAAATAGAAAGTTCATACACATAGCACATAGTTACTCATAGCAGGTGTCAGCATTGGATGTTAGAATACATCTAGATATTTTAGATGATTGTACACAACATATATTTCACCAATGCATATGGCATTGTGAAAGTTGTTCAATCACTAAGCCTGTCCTGCATGAGGCAATGAAATGTGTGGCATACCTCATGTTCAAGAAAGGACTTGGGAGTATGATGGGTCCAGATACAACAAAAATGACTGCCATCACTGGACTTGTGTATAATCTGCAAGCAGATAGGACAATTTGTACTTTCAAGTATCTTCATATACATGTATTGATTTAAATAGAAAGTTTAGCTAGCATCTAAAAGTAAAAAAAAATGTCAAGTAAAAACAAAAAAGCACAGAAAAATATCAAAGTTATCAAATACCAGCATAGCCCCGAACACTTCGGTATAGGCTTGAACCACAGAACTATATGTATGAACAATATTTCAGTCTGACTATCAAAATATAAGTGGTAGCATTAAAACTTCCTAAGCTTTTCTGAGCTTGGCAAGAACCTATTTCATCAGAAACACTTCCCACCATAGCACAGAATATTTGCCAGAGCAGACTGGAATTCATGTAATGTGTAATAACAAACAAACAAATGATGATTACAATGAATCAGATCCCTTAAAGAAAATGGAAGATGTCTTTAGTAGAATACACTACAGTCAAACCTGCAAACAAAGGTCATCCTTTGGAGAGACAAAATGTGGCCTTTGTTGACAGGTGACCTTTACTCAGAGGTTAAATTGTTCTGTTTAATCAATAATGGTTACTGAAAGACTGGCCTTTACTCACAGTGTGACCTTTATTCGGAGGTGGCTGTTAGCACAAGTTTGACTGTACCTTTATAGTCAGCCAGGGACTCTGCTCTTTCCCTATAGACTACTATAAATGATAATAAATATTTCTGTACTGGTAGCTGTTGCTCAAACACTTTTTAGCTCACCAAAATTGTGTTCAATATTCATTAAAAAACATCAAAGACTTTAAAATTGTCCTAGTATCATTGTTTTGCTAAGTTTGCTCAAAACTGTCTGGACAAACAGAAACATCAAGAATTGTATCAGGTGGCACCAAATTGCATAACATGTTACCTATTCCTGTACCAAGAAAAAAACCTCATCTGTTTTGAAAAGTGTAAAATTATATCAATAAAAAAAATCATATTGACTTCAAAACTGATCCTTTTGGGCCAACTATTTACCCAAAGACATCACCAGACTTCCTAAAGATGTCTGAAAATGCCAAAATTTTGTTACAGATGTACAGCTTTTAATATTTCAATGTCAAATTAGAAACATTTTATTAAAAATATGTCTGGAAGAAAGAACTGGAAAACATGTATGTATCTTTATTCAAGGAAGGTATCTGAGGTGGATAAGTAATTTAATCATTGCATCTAGCATTTTCATGAAAAGTGGTCTAAATACCTTATTACAATATATACATTACCTGCTTCCAAAATGTAAACAAAAAAATTAATTCTTCGCAGCACCTTTAATGCCTCGCATCAATTTTTTTGTGTTGTCCTCTTTGTTTACAGTCTAGCCATTTGTCTCGCAATTGTTTCCATGCATCAATTTTTTTGTGTTGTCCTCTTTGTTTACAGTCTAGCCATTTGTCTCGCAATTGTTTCCATGTGTCAGCTTTTTTGTAGCATCACATACTATGTCACCACTAGGTAAAGTTCCATTTTATATGCATTAACCTTTACATATTTCACATTTTATATGCACCAATCGATTTTCAGTGTTTGATAAGTAACATCATAATGATGGGACAGGTTAAAAAATCTTATAATGAGCTTTCAGTAATATCTTGCTTAGAATCTAACAAATACCTCATCCAATTTATTTATACAAAGGGGATTCAAAAGTTCTGATATGGACATCAAAACATTTTTAGTTTTAACTTGTTCTTCTTGAAATTTTGTCAAAATGAAGCGTTAGACATCTTACACCAATAGATATTTGAAAAATGAAATTATTGTACAATGTTTGTACTTTATCATCTTCATAGTAACAAAAGGATTGACTTGAGAGCACAACCCAACAATGTTGAATATTGTTGCTATCTTTCTGTGGTTACATTTAAAAGAATCTCACCAAAAATAATCTGACCAGTAATTAATTGAAACACCTACTAACTGCAATTTATGTTAATGAATTAATTTATGACATCATTTAACGGTATGACATCATGTATCACACAGGCTATGCTGTATTCTTTTTATCCTGAAGTATACAGATTCCACTATTTTTATTGAATTGCTACTTGTTTCAAACGGATCATAAACTCAAGATTTTGCTCATGAAAGATAGATCTTATTACTATTTTAGATAATACTTTTCTTTAAATCACCAGGAGCTTTTTTTTCTTTTAGAATATTATTTTTACATTAATTAATCTTCTCAAGTCTGACATACTTAGATGTTGTATTACCACAGCCTATTGCTATCTACTCTAATCATTTCTTGAACCCTTCTCACAAACCAAGTGAAGAAGGATTCAACAAAACTGATACAGTAAGCTCTGTCTATATTGAACCCCTTGGGACCATTTAAATTTATTCCTTATATCAAGAAATGAAGAAAGAAAAAAACTCGGGCAGAGAAAACTTGTTCCTTATATCCAGAATTTCACTATATTGGGAGTCTTAATAAACAGGTGTTTACCATATGATGCAATAATGATAAGTTGTATAATATGTATATTATAATATATTGCAGATCATCATCAACCTAAAGTAAAGTGAAATATAACGTCAGAAAGAAAGGCGAATAGATGTGTACTTTTTTGTAACTAAACAAACTAGCTTTTTTCACTATTAGCATGATTTTTGGTGAATGAGTTAATTTTTTGCTGTTTTCAGTTTTACAAAATTTATTAATTATTTGATATTACTCGAAATAAAAACAATACATACAGCCTTCTCTAAATTTATTATACATTTCACCAATCTGTACCATCAGATTATTCAAATAACAACTGTAGTCACCTTTTGATTTAAACATTAAACATTGCTTGCAGATTTATTTCATTTAGAATTATAAGCTTACTTAGAATTATAGGTTGGGTTGTGTCGGCCGCTCAAAGTTTCAACCAGAAGGGACCAAGCGTAGCAAACTGATTGGCTTAAATACTATAAGCGGAACTGCTAAAGGATCCTGATCACTTGAGTCACTTTTGAGAACAAACGCTACTCGTCGCATTACCACAAGACTCAGACTGATCGTGCAACCATAGACCTTGGCCTCCAAGTGGAACGCACCGGGAACCGGTACCAGCCTTGAAAGCAAAGGATCAATGATCACACTACCAGTTTTATAGGAATGCCGATAATATGTAATGCGTTACTGAAAGCAAACAAGTCGACTAGGCCTTACCAAAACTACTTGGGCCAGACCTAGTGACCCGAAGCAACATTCGGGTCAACGACAAACTACAAACAAACCCGAAGCCACATTCGAGTTTACAACTACTTAGTGACCCGAGATAAGATAGAATCCGAATGCGGGCAGACATGTCTCCTCTGGAACGCCGAAGACTGCCACCGAAGAGAGATGTCACGCCCCTATTCGGAAATAAGCCAAAAATTTGAAATTGTATACAACGAAATTTTGATAAATTTACTTCCTCGAAACCTTAACGCTTGGTCGCCTTCTGGTCAATAAGAATTTTACCGCCACAATAAATTTTAATTTATCCCCCAAAATTATTATTGAGAGGAACCAAGGTTTTTGATAAGTGCCGTTTTCAAATAGTCTAAGTAAAACTCCAACCCCACTTCATTTAAATGGACCCCATCCGATCTGAAAAAATTAGTAACTGTATCAATATCTGGGCTCACAATATCACTTTTGCCAGACAAAGTTGTAATTAGCCGGCCAGATCTATTTAAAACAGCAATTAGGGGCACACATGGGTTGTCTTATGTGTTTCAGAGGTGAATTTTTAGTTTCAGGGGGAGAAACTGGTTTTTGATGTGCCCAACTAAGACTTCACTGAAGAATGAACTGTTTTTAAAGCTTAAGTACCTGTTAAAAAACAGTAAAACACACTTGGGGTTGTTCCTACATAGACTTTGTACATAAAGTGAAAATATAGGGGGGGTTGGAATCTGCTACCTGCTGAGACAGAGAAGAAATTAAATTCTTAAACACTTGAACCTTTTATAAACTTCACAAAGTTAGATTTAGTATGTTTCACTGGAGGTAAAATGTTAAACAAGCTAGTATTGTTCCTGCAGATCTTATCTGAATATGCTGCTTTTTGTGTGGTCTGTAAAATTGTGAATTTATTGACTTTCCAGTGTTTTTGTTATTTTACAGTTGAATGGGAGTATTGATAGACTGTTTCATCTGAAAAGTTGTGACCATACTAGTTCCTGTTTGTGTTGTCCA
>JAFMSR010000012.1:20062174-20094690 GCA_022818135.1 Saxidomus purpurata | reverse complement strand
TTTATTTAACATAATACCTCACTATCAAGGCTACAAATATGTGTAAAAGTTTTGGCCCGCAAAGGTCAAGGGCAATGTCATTTCAAGGTCAAATACTAAAAAATCACTAAAAATAAGCTTTCTACCAAATATCAAATCTGATTACTTGTATAAACGATTGTAAAACACATATCTTTACTCATTTACATAAGTATAGGATTATATCCATTGAAATGAAAGCAATTTTGTAAAAATAAATGTTAATATGGATGAGTATAATTGAAATTACCCCACCCACCATCCTAAAATCTTTCATTTGTGTTGGCTGCATCTACAATCCACATACAATACGACAGTGTATTTGTTATAAATATTACTGGAAACAGTTTAACAAATAACATTTTTTCTAAAACTACTGTTTTGACTCTTTGATACTGAACTGGATTAGCACAGGTCAAGGCCAAGATAATTTCAAGGTCAAATTGTCAAAATAGACTAAATATAAGCTTTTACCAACTATCAAATCTAATAAATTGTAGAAATGATGTTTAAACACATATCTTTACACTTTAATATAGATAAAGGTTTAAATCCCTTGATATGATAGCAATTTAGTAAACTGAAATGTTTGTATGGTGAGAGTATAATTGAAATTACCCCACCCACCATCCTAAAATCTTTCATTTTGGCTTGCTGCATCTACAATCCACATACAATACGACAGTGTTTTTGTTATAAATATATCAGGAAACAGTTTAACAAACATTTTTTCTATAACTTCTGCTTTGACTCTTTTGTACTAAATTGGATTAGCAATGGAGGTCAAGGTCAATGTCATTCCAAAATCAATATCACCTAAAATTCATGAAAAGTATTATATATTGTATAAAGCATCATTTATAATATAAACAACTTATTTTTATCTACTATATGGCTCAGTTATACAGCACAAGAATGTAACAAATTATCTTTGAGTGAAAAAGAACATCAACTATAGACAATTTAAATAATATCATATAGTTGGGATACTTAATATTTTTCAAAAACATTTTTAATACATGTGATGGTAACTTAAATGTGAAGATAAATTATACAAGCTAAAAAACTGACTGTTCACAGTAAGCTTATGGAAAATAAGTACATGTAATCAAGAGATATTCTCAATGTAACTACAGCTAACCATTATACATTTTATATGAAAGTACATGTACATGTCATGTACATGTACATTTACCCCACCCACCATGTTAATGAAGGCTATCTACTTGCAATGCTAGTCCATATGGCATTTATAATACAACAAAATGTTCATGTGTAAACATAGTTTCTGCAGTAAGTGTTATAATTGTTACAAGTATCTATTTTTCGTTATGAAGTACTACCAAATTTCAATGTTACGATTTACAAATCAGTATCAGGTTATAGAAATACAATTTTTACAGCCTTTTTGAGTATAAAGTATAGCAAAACTTCCAAAAAGAAATGACCATCATTGATTTTAATACATATTACCATTGTTGCGGAAATCCCAATTTTATTCATGGCATGAAAACAACACAGCTGGCTGTCTATGCTTGCCCCATAGCCACATGCCTCTGTTGCAGTGATTCACATGCACACTCAGCAGTGCACATATCCTTGCATGTGCCTACAACATCAGTCAGTAGCTCATGCGTTGTTTTTTTGCAAATTGCAAAGAAAAGGCATGTTGTGTCACAACCCTCAGAACAATACTGAGGGAGAATAAAATCAAGTTACCCAGATGTCAGGGAAGAAAAAATGCAAAGTAAAGTGACATAGAGCACTGTATTTATAGGAGTGTTTGCCTATCTGGAAATACACATTTTAGCGCTGATGTAGTTGAAATGGTGTATCAGCATCACCATAACGTCTGTATCAGGGCTAATATGCAGACTATAGTGTTGTCTTGCAATGATCAGACCTAGCATGCAATATCATTATAATATCTGCTTCTTCTTGTACAACGGTTAGTTTAGGAAAAGAAGATATTGCCTCCCAAACCATCACCAGCAAACACTGCTTTTCTACTACACAACAAAAGAGTTTATAGCCAGGAGACGAATGTACATCTCTTAATTGGTATGTCAATGGACCTAGGGTTTGCCTTTTGCATAAATTTAATACCTGCCAACAGCTCCCATCTTCTCTTTTGGAGCAACAAAGCAACTTCAACAAACCCTTCAAGACTAGCTCTGCCTTTGCTATTACAATATAGAAGAGAACTTTCTGTTTGAAGAGGAACTACAGTCGCAATATTCACCAGCTTGCAAGGGGTGCCAGCCAAGAAAAGGGCTCTATAGTGGTCATTTTAAAATTGCCTAAATGACTCTGTATGATGTGGTCTTGTTTGGTCAACATCATCTGCTTATTTTAATCAATTGGAAAATTTTGCAGCCACAGACTCGGCCAAATCACGGCTTGTCAGTAAAGCCGTTTGCTTTAACGTTTTTTTCCCCAGTTTCTTCAAACCAGTAATATATCAGCTAAATTGACTTTGTGTAAGTAACTGTTGTGGACAATATTAGGTAGTCTTTGTATTTTCAATACAAAATAGCACATATTTCATGCATATATTGTTCTGCTTGATGCAAAGATAAAATGATAAAAACAGAGACCGACTGTTTCATACACATCAAAGAGGGTATGCCTAGATGCATTTAGATATAATTTGAATGATGTTTAAATGTTATAAAGGTAATTGTCCCAAAAGGCAAACGTTGGTGATGCGTCCCGCCCTTGAGCACTGAACTCATCTAACAAAGGCATTAAAGACTGTTGCATTGTCTAGGTCAAGCTGGGATGGATTGTCAGAGAAGATGCACACCAGATTTGAAAATGGAGAAGACAGTGTAATTATAGAACACTGTCAATCATAAAAAAGCACGGTGGCCTCTTCTAAAATATTTACCAACGAGAATTTGATCAGCTGTTACGGGAGAAAACACCAACAAAATCTGAGAGCAGCACAATTTGAGACCCAGATCACTTTAAACGTACCCTTTACCTGCAAATACACGCATAAGCAAGTGCATTCCCGATCTAAAAGAATGACACCACACACCATATTCATAAGACCTTGTCACGATTATATAATCTCTACTGCAAACCCATATCGAATGCTATTGGACAAAAATCTTGATCCAGAGCTCTCAATTGCTCCTTACAACGCTTAGGAGTTTTATACACGGATTCATAATTGGTAGGCTGGGCTAATAGAATGGGATTGTATACAACATCTTACTTTTTCTGAAGCTTGTCAGGCATTGCTTTTGCATGGAAAACATTTCCATTAGTACCTTCATACCTGTTGTCACAGAACATTCCTAATTTTGCAGTTCTACATCACATCTTTGAGCTAAGCATTTTAGCCTTTTGTTGTTTCTTCAGTTTCATTTCTGTCTGCTTCGAGAGGGTGGTGAAAGTAAATATCATTAATTTGTGCAGATAAGAAAAATGTATTGTACATGCACCATAACACATGTATAGTGCAAACTTATACCTGTAAGTAGGTTTAGTTATTAACTAGTCGAAAATAATTTAATATTTAGTTTGTACATGGACATGTAGGGCACTGTTTACATGGTTTGTTTAGTATTAAAGTAATAAACAAATTGACTCCCTAGTAGCTTACTGTCCTTGTAAAGACTTTCAGGAATTTGCTTTTATTTTGTCTACCAGTTCCATGTATTAACTCTGACGACAATGTATTGTCTTGAGCTTTTGAAATTTGTTCATCGTCAGGCATCCTTGACCTTGGTACATGTACAATGTACTATTACCATTGAAGCAATGTATTGTCTTGAGCTTTTAAAATTTGTCTACCATCATCAGACATCCTTGACCTTGATACTATTATCATTGGGATCATGACATGCGTTGTATGTTTTAATAAGCAATGATGGGCATTTCAGTTTTAGTATAATTTTACTTAAATACACTGTAAACACTCGTATCGACTTATTTAATAATGAAATTGAAAATTGTTATGACTTCAGAAATAACTTTAGATAAAAAATTATAACAGTTACTGCAGAAACTCTGTTAAGACATTTAGTTTTCATAATATTATGTATGCAATATGGGCTGGCATTGCAAGAAGAAAGCTTACATTAACATGGTGGGTGGGGTAAACGTACATGATAAGTACATGTACTTTCATATGGTAGTTAGCTATATTTACTTTAAGAATATATCTTGATAACATGTACATATACTCAATCTCAAATAAGCTTACTGCGTATGGTCAGTTTTATCAGTGTGTTTATGTTCATACTGAAATAACCCAACACATATAGCAAAATGTTGCTGAAAAATATTAAGTACCCTAACTACATAACATTATCTATGTAAAATGTCTATTGTTCAAGTTCTTTTTCATTCAAAGATAATTTGGTACATGCTTGTGCTATATAGACGTGCCATTAAGTAGAAAAATAAGTTGTATGTATTATAAGTAATGCTATGTATAATGTTTAATGATTTTTATGAATTTTAGGTAATCTTGACCTTGAAATGACATTGACATTGACCTCTGCTGTTCCAATTTAGTACAAGGTCTAAAGCAGTAGTTTTAGAAAAAATGTAATCAGTTAAAAAGTTTCCAGTAATATTTATAACAAAAACACTGTCGTATTGTTTTTGGATTGTAAATGCAGCAACCCCAACTTACATATTTAAGGGTGGGGGTGGTGGGTGGGGTAATTTCAGTTATACTAACCATATAAACATTTATTTTTACCTAATTGCTTTCATTTCAACAGATATAAACCTTTACTTATGTTAAAATTTAAAGATATGTGTTTAAACATCATTTATAAAATGTATCAGCTTTGATATTTGGTAGAAAGCTTATTTTTTGGTGATTTTTAACTATTTGACCTTGAAATGACCTTGACCTTGACCCATGCTAATCCAATTTAGTACAAAAGAGTCAAAACAGTAGTTTTAGAAAAAAATGTTATTTGTTAAACTGTTTCCAGTAATATTTATAACAAAAACACTGTCGTATTGTATGTTGATTGTAGATGCAGCAAGCGCAAATGAAAGATTTTAGGATGGTGGGTGGGGTAATTTCAATTATACTCATCCATATTAACATTTATTTTTACAAAATTACTTTCATTTCAATGGATATAACCCTATACTTATGTAAATGAGTAAAGATATGTGTTTTACAATCGTTTATACAAGTTAACAGATTTGATATTTGGTAGAAAGGTATTTTTTAGCGATTTTTTAGTATTTGACCTTGAAATGACATTGACCTAAACCTTGGCAGACTAAAAGTTGGAAGCAGATTTGTAGCCTTGATATTGAGGTATCATGTTAAGTCAAATAGTTTACCATTCCATGTGCGTTTAAAACACTATTTAACATTTAAGTAAAGTAAGGTATTTCTTTATTTTGGTATTGAATTTGACCTTGACCTTGACCTTTTCCAACTTTCCACCCAAGGTCGGCAACTCTTACCTACTGTACAATAAACTACAATGTCTCCCAAACATGTTGGTATATAACTCAGCTTGTTACTTTTTTGTGCAACCTTTCTCCTTAAATAAGCCACTTTTCAGACCTTTGCTGCTCTACTATATAGTCTAGAAAACATTACGCGCTTTTCATTTTATTTGTACTGTGTCCAGTCAAAATGTTGGTAAAATAAACCTATAAATGTGAACTGAACATACATTTAGAAACTTTGATTAAGAAGGAATGAACCACACATTGCCACCATGGTATTTTCATTGCTTAGAAAAAATTGCCACTTTATCACATAGAAAGTGACTTTGTAAAAAATATTTTTCTTCTTCATATAATTGTTTCTAAAAGTATTGAGTTTTTTTTATCTGACCCTAAATATTTTTCATGAAGACTTGAGACATTTATTTCTGTAGAAATCCTACGTAATTTTCCATTGAGTTACGGCTCTTGATTTTTTCAGCAAATGTTGTTAGCACTATTTCTTAGCAACTACTTGAGGGAAATCAATGAAACTTTGTAGGAGTGATCAGTACCAAGCTTTTATGTACATGCCCTCAGCATCTTTCACTCAGATTATTTTTCATCAAGTTATGGCCCTTTGATTTGTTCATAGTTTTAGGGTTCACACTGTGACTCAGATTTTTGTCAGTTTTCATATCCCCAAAAAGAAGTCTAGTGGTGTATTAAGGAGTCATCTCGTGGTTGGTCAGGTGGTCTGTAGGTCCGTTGCATTTTTCTTATCCTGAGCATAACTTGAAAACTACTAGTTGGAATTCAATACAACTTCATACAATAGTCAAGCACAATGAGAGAAAGTGCAGTGTGCAAGTACCATGACTCTGTATTAAGTAATTACAGAGTTATTGCCCTTTGTTACTTTTCCTTATTCAGAGCATAACTAGAAAACTACTGGTTGGAATTCAATAAAACTTCATGTAATGGTCAAGCACATTGAAAGAAAGTGCAGTACACAAAAACCATAACTCCATCTTGACAAATTACAGAGTTATTGCCAAGAACCATATAGATCTTTATTTTAGTATTTCTGCAAGGTATTCAGTTACTACTAACTTTTTCAGTTGATAAAGCTGTCTTTCAGGGGTATTAATCACATTTAGTGATCGATCTAGTTTCTCAGCAACCACTGGATAGAAAGGTAAACATTCCTTTATATATGTATCTATCGATTACTGTATCCAAGCCACTTAGGGGGGTAATAATCAGTTTCAGTGAAAGTTCTATTTTATAGCAAACTATTTTGCTTTTATATTTCAGATCATGGCTAAACTGGCTGACATAAAAACCTTGCCAATACATTCAGGGTGCCCTATTCTAATAACACACCAAATAGAGAGGACACATGTTCACAGGAACATGTTCAGCATGCATTAAGTTAATTTAAGTAAGTAAACTGTCAATAAATTATGAAATAAAAATACTTTATGGAACATTTAACAATACTTAATAATTGAAATTTAAAAAAAGTGAACCTTTACCTTATTTAACTTGGTTTTAAATACAACTTTATTAAAATCATGTCTATTCTGAAAATTTTCTGTAAGTTTTTTGTTTCACCTATACTTTAATACAGGTAATATTTTATAAGAAGTTAAGTTGCTTTTTATGCCCGCACTGATGGCAGGCAATATTTTATTTGCTATGTCCTTTCAGAAATCTTATGGCACCCCCTACTCCTTAACTGACATTGTTGCCAAACTTTAATTTAATTTTTATATTGGACAAGTAAGGGCCTTTTCGTCTTTCAAAATATCAATTGAATCTCTATAATTTTTTGAAAGTGACATTATGCACATCTTACTGCACAAAGTTTTGGTGACAGTTTTGTAAAAGCAATTTTTGGTTGCTGTGCATTTAAATGTGTTAAATTAATGATAATGCCGCATAAGAATTTGAAATTGGAGCTTTAGAAATAAAACTGGACAAATAAAATAATAGTTCCTTTCTTCACAGTGAACTCCCTTGTGTTTTTGTTGTTGTTGGTATAGATTTTGGCAGTGGAAGGGAAGCAACTCCTGCATGCAGTTTTTTTTAAATTGTCTCTCCCAGTAAAGATTTCAGCTATTTCAGCTTGATTTTTACTTGAAAAAACTTAAGATACCTTTTCAAAAAACATTTCAGAAATCAGCTATACTGAAGGGAAGTCTTGGAGCCAGGAGGCATTGAGGCAGTACAATAGGATGTTCCCTGAGGATAATAGACAAAATGAGTGGGAGATTTAAAAGAAAATGACTCAAAAGGACTTAATAGAGGTACATATATTTGTAAATATTTAATTCTCAAAATTCAGGAAATTAAGTGGTAGTAAAAAGCATTCACAATTGCTTTCAAACATCTCCTCTAAAACCACTGTACCAATGTAAATAAACTTCACAGTAATGAGTACATGTATATTCCTTGCATAAAGCTATACCAAAGTTGTTCATAAAATTCAATGCAAAGGCAACCAAGTGGTAAATCTTAAAAAACAATTGTCAACAAAGGTCATATTGTATTTAGAACATATTTGATATACAAGAATTTTTAAATGTGTTCCTAACAGTTCTTATTATTAAAATAGGCATTTTATGCCGATTAAATTCCCACTGTCTATCTGTCTGTGCCCTAAAAGTTGGACTTAAGTGGCTATGGCAACAATAGGTAACAGTAAATTCTCTTTGAAATCATTCATTGCGTTTTGGTTATGTGCCTATTTTATGGCTTATGTGGCTAAAAAGAACAATACAGAGAACAAAAAAATAGTGACACAACTGCCAATTTTAGTACAGTCTCCCCCAGTGTATGGTATTCCATTTTGTTGTGTGCAGGCTGTAAATTTGTCATGCATGAAGGGATTTTAAAACCATATTAAGACAACATGTTTCATGCAAGACTCATGTCCCTACCTCAAGGTCAAGGTCACTCTTGGAGTTTAAAGGTCATGGCATACTGTATCCATGGTAAATCTGTCGTGCATGCAAAGAGTTTAAAGTTACATGGCTCTGTTGTTGGGCACATGGAGTTGATGTATCACAGGCAAGTCCCATGTCCTTACCATGAAGGTAAAGGTCATTCTTAGAGGTGAGAGGTTTTAGAATCCTGAAATATTTACATGTTTATGTCCAGATTGTAACTCTGTTATATATTGAAAGATTTGAAAATGAATTGGAAAAAATCTTCAGCACATAGGGATATAGTGTTATGCGCAAGTACCAGGTCTACAAACTGGAAGGTCAATGTCACATAATGCGGGATACCGGTTTGGGGGCATTCATCACTTACAAGGGACATCTCTTGTTTCATCATTTTTGACAGTTTTAAAGTTTTATTGCTTATTAAATTTGTAATGTCTCTTATCTTAGCGGGCTACTCAAATAATGCTGTGCCAGTTGATATAGTTATAATTATGTGGTTATTTTTATTGTTATTTCAGACACATGCTCATGTGGTGATGCCCATCATGATGGAACTGTTATTTGACATTCTGTGTGACAGAGAGAAATGAATAAAAACTTCAACAGAGTTCTCTTTTCACCATATTTGATTTGGAACAAAACAAAGATCAAAAAGCAGATGTATATATTGAAACAAGAAATTTGATTTAAAACACCCATTTGTTTTCAATGACACAAGTATCTTGGGAAATTGTTCTAAATAACTCCTTATCCTAATATCTTAACCACAGTGTATATTCCTTGTTGAAAACATCCAATTAACACAGAGACTTTACAGACTATCTTACTTATTGTCATTTTAAAAGTAAATTCCTGTTGATATGATTTACATTTGCTTTAGCAAGCTAAAAGTGTTGTCCCAACTTCTGTGGTGTAAGCATTTGAAATATGTATGATGTAATATCAGTTTTGGCAATTCAGGTTTTTTGGGTGAAGTCAAAAAAAAATATTTTGGGTTTGGTTGTGGAAAGGAAAACAACATATTTAGTGTACTGTAGGCCTTAACGAATTACTGATGAATTAATATTACAGGTTTCTTCCTAAAAAGTAACATTTTGAAAAAATACTTCTTTTATTACTTGCAGGGAGAACAGGTTGTTCCAGTCATCATTCCACCTGACACAGTTCAGGCTCAAGAATACATCATGAATGAGGCTGTTAGGAAGAATGCATGTGTGAAAGAAAATAACCAATATTTGTTTGCAACAAGAGGTATGTTTATGTAGTCTGTGCTGTCCTGATATTTACACATGTATGTGTGCAGACTGTGTTGTTCAGAGACAATCGATCCTCCAGCACTTTCAGTCCTTTGATTAATGGTTTTATACCTAATAATATTTGCAGAAGTTGTACATGTCATGTGATCATATAGTATCAGGTGACATCTATTTATATATTCTCTCAATAACTAATAGTGTGTAAAGGGAAACATAACATAACAACTGGTGATTGGTTTATTTGTAACACCTGATCAAACATCTCACCCTTTCTCATGCTTGGGGGATTTTCAGTTCACACAGTTGGACAGATACACAGCTTGTGAAAATATATAGTTCCAACTACATCTCATATAATCCTTCAAGCAGTTATATATTACAGATCAGGTAAATCCAGGTTTTCCCTTGTCCCAATCCCCTTGGCTTGGCTATCAATATCAGTTATTAATTAATTTTATTTATACATTTGGTTAAATGTGAATTCCTTTTATCCAAATCTTGTTTACAATTAATAACTGTTACTCTGTTATTGTCTTGAAGTAATTCATGAATCTACTTAAATAATGTCTGTCCCAAATTATTGTTGTGCAATAATTTGCTTTTAGTTGCTTTTATGTGTTTATTTGCTTCATGCTTTTTCTTGTTTTCTTGTATTTGTAAAATACCCTTTTTAGTCGGTATGACTTATTGAACCTACAAACGAAATAGGAAAAGAATAATAGAATTATATAAACATATAAACATAGAAACTCGATGAATTTCATTACTTTTATTTCCTTGTGACCACCCTCAGAGAGATATGGGAATGTATACTTAAATATATCAATGGTCACAGAACAATGCAAAGATACTTGCATTTGTCCAGCGAGCCAGCCAGTCCAGGCAGCTGTTTTGATAACTGTGTGCAGGGGAGCTCTTGGAAGTAGCAGCAGCTCTTGCACAAGTAAAGACATGCTTGTGGATTTGGAAGATTGCGACATTTCCCCAATAGCAGTTGAAGCAAGCTGTGGTAGCCAGATCAGTGCTCACCTTTCCTATTTTATCCATAAGAGATTTGATCTTTCACAATTGTTTATTTCATAGATAGATTGAAGCAAATCAAAATTTACTATGATCAGTTAATAATGTTCCACTGACATGTCCAAGCTAAAGCTTCATACTGATAAGCCTTGGTAAAAGCTACACCAACTATGGGACCCGTGCAAAAGATGTGTCTCTCTTCATTGAAAAATTGAAGTACTTCTGAGATCAAAACTGTGGACACAGTCTATTTTTTGGAAAAATACAAGATTTGTCGTTTGTAATTTAGTTGTCATTTGTTTCATAGAGAGCGCAATCTACGCTGATAAAAATAGAGAAAAGGGCTTTTCATGTTTCAGGCGCAATCTACGCTAAGAAAAATGGAAATGATTGCCTTTTCCACTTAACAGCCTTTGACATTATAGAAACGAAGTGCAGACGACTGAATATTCTGAATCCACAAGTTTGAATCTCACCTACTACCAAACTTTTTTTCTGCTGTTTTAATCATCATTTTTAGCTTTTTAACAATAAGAATATTTTACGGCAAATAATCATAAATATCTTCATTCATGTCAAATAAATAAGGATAATGGTAATGAAAAATTGAGTCATACCAGGAACAGTCTATAGAGCATTCCTGGACATACTGTATAAGTATTATTTGATAACAGTAAATTTTCGATACTTCAGGTCACTCAGTAGATGTGGTGTCATGTCAGATTTTGCTTGTTCAACCAGAATTGGTTTCCTCAAGTTCTTTTGGGGCCAAAATCAACCAACACCACCAACTTCCAAAATATTTCATTATTGTTTGTTAGCAGTTTTTCTTGTTACGCGCCACCAGGAGGCGGTGCTTATATTGGAATGCAGTAAGTAAAATTTCCATGGGGTGACATAACTACTTTTAGACTGTAGAATGATTTCACAGTGTGTCTTTGTAACAAGCGGTCTTTTGATTTGAGATCGTGAACCAGTCTAAATTTTACGGAAATAGCTGAGTCTAAATTTTACAGAAATAGCCGATTTTAAACGAATGACTACGAACGACTGAGATTCTGCCGACGGGTAGCGGCTGAAGATAGTCTTTTAAACCAACTTTGAAATTTTTTTCTAACAGATATTTGAATATACTTTACGAAACTACCAAGTTTATGATGTGTCCACTTCTTATTTAAAGTGTCTGGGAAGTTAAATTCGTTTGTTTACATAAAGTTGTACCGCCATTCCGAAAAAAAAACGTCTGTATTGGTGAATAACGAAGTTATACGCTATGAAACTCGATGCCTCGGTAGCGCAGTGCAATGTATCCCCGCTTGGCACGCGGGAGATCAGAGATCGAAACCTCGCCGGAGTGGAATTAACTTTATTTATTTTATATAGTGGGGAACAAATTAATTTATATCTTGGAAATAATTTTTCTTTCGTACAACTATAATATAAATTGAAGCAAATTTATATATTAGAATTCTAGACTTAGGAAAAAAAAAAAAAATTATTATTTCAATGATTTGTAATTCAATAATGTGACAGCAGCCAATTTCCATACAGAGGAAACAATGCCTATAGACTTGACGTAGAATCATCTTTTTTAGCATTAAACATTAACAAATGGTCAGCCTTATACAAAATTAGAGTGCAAAAAGATTAGGTTTGGTTAATCACCATACATTAAATCCAACATTACTAATTATCGCAACCCCCACTCCATTTGGCGGCGTTCAAACATTTGACTTGTTTAGCTATGTTATGCTCATATCTCAGTAACCACGTATTCGATTTGAAGCTGCAAGAAAGTGTCGAAAGGTATCAGGCTTGGTAATAAAGAATGGTCATAGAGTTTCATGAAATTCAATACAGTTTTAACAATTTTAAGCCTTTTTTATTTAAATGCTCTAAATATACTATCAAAGTGTTTCAAATAGCCCAGTGTGCTGTCATCTGAAGCTCTTGTTCATTTAATTGTATTGAAACTTCATTACAAAATATTATTTATTTATTGTGTACACACACATTATACAGTAGATAACTGGTTATAGAGTGAAAGGCTTCAACACTGCATCAAATAACAGCATGGTGTTTTTCTTAATTTTCATACAAGTTTACATTTTCTTTCTTTGCTTGGTCTGTCTGAAGGTACAAGACACTGTTTGATTAGATAGCAATTTGGCCATAGCAAATGAAAATCTAAAATACAACAAAGTATGTCAGACTTGAGAAGTGTAATTAAAGTAAGAATAATACTAGCTGACATAGGGTGTGATGTATGATGTCATTACATTTAATGATGTCATAAATGATGTCATTAATGTAATTGCAATTAGTAGGTCTTTCAATAAGCTACCGGGCAGGCCATTTTTGGCAAGATTCTTTTAAATCTAACCACACAAAGAAGCAACAATATTTGAAGTGGTTGGGTTGTGCTCTCAAGTAATTCCTTTTGTTACTGTGGAGATGATTTAGTGCCAACATTGTACCATAATTTTATTTTTCTCATATTTATTGGTGTAAGATGTCTAACACTTGATATTGCAAAATTTCAAGAAAATCAACATGAAAGTTAAAAAGTTATTATGTATGTATTACAATTTTTTGAACTTCTTAATATGAAAATTGGATAAGATAGTTATTAGATTTTCAGCAAGATATTATTGAAAGCTAATTACACTAGTGGATCCAGGTGTGCCCCCTCTAAAATTCCCAAACCTTACATAAATATCTGAGTATAAATTTATATTTTCTGTTTCCGAAATCGGTATCTTAAAAGTATCAAAAACCCGTTTGAAATGCACGAAATGGCACCATTGAAAAAAAAAATTTCGGGGGAGCATGCCCCCGAACCTCCCTAGAGTGTGTCTCCCTATTTTTTAACCTCTGGCTACGGCCCTGACATTGTTCATTGCCATTCAATTATACATGTTAATTATACACTCGCTCGCTCCACCGCTATTTTGTGTTAGATTATTTAAAAACAGCGAATAAAACACAGTAATAATTGCCGTCTTATAAGGCTTGAGCAGAACAAACAAATGGCAAAAAAGTTACGCCCCCCCTAAGACCAAATCCTGGATCTGCCCCTGAATTATAATATTTTAACTATCAAACATTGTGATGTTAGCTCCTTTGCAAATACAGGAAATGAAATTGGTGAACAATTATGAAATATGCATAAATTGATGAAAATAAAACACAGCTTTACTTGCTGGTGACATAGTATGTGGCGTAACAAAAAGGTGACTCATGGAAACAACTTGAGGCGATTCCCTAGACTGTACTATAAAAATAACAAAAACAAAAGAACTGATGTGATGCATAAAGAATTCACTATTTTTTTTGGCATCAGGTAATGTATTGTAATAAGTCATTTAGATCACCCTATTGTGCGTTTTTATAAGTGATGCAACGGTTAAATTACTTTAGGGTTGGGTGGTGGTAAAGTGTTCAATGCTCTGCAGTACCAGTCCCCTTGTTCAAATCCTGGCCGTTGCACTGAAAATTTTAGAAAAGCTTTTCAGTGTTTCTTTCCCATATAGAGATGAACTGGTTAGAAACCCAGAGATATTCTCCATTGTAGCAGTGCTATACACCATGCATGTAACAGAACCAAGGGGTCTACTGGTATAGCTAAGCTCTAGTATCGGGATTCTATTGTATCTGTATCTGCTTCTTCAACCGGCACCAGTCCTGTCAGGGGGCTCGGCAGTTTCTCGAGGAGAAATCCTAGGTTCAACTAGGACTATAAACAATAAAATAAAAAATATATACATGTTCTCTAATTCTTTTCAACACATACTTTTAGTAAAATGTTCCTGATTTGACATTTAAAGATTAAAAACTGTACATTTTTAACAATATTTTGGCATTTTTTAGTGTCTTTGGGAAATTAACTGGTGTCTTTGGGTAAGCGGTCAGCAAGGAAGGATCAATTTTGATGTCAATATGATTTCTTTTTGTTGGTGAAATTTTACACTTTTCAAAACAAATGTTGTTATTTTTGGTTTAGGAATAGGTGACATGTTACGCAATTTGGTTCCATCTTATACATTTCTTGATGTTTCAGTTTGAATTGACTTAATCCTTCACTTCTCTTCAGAGGTGCAATTGTCCCAGACTAAGTCACTTATTTAGAATATTCCAGATATGTCATCTGCAAAGTTACTTAAAGGATTTGATTCATTGTAATCATCTTTCATCTTTATGTTATTTACACATTACATGAATTCATGTGTGTCCTGGCAAATATTCTGTGTCTAGATGGAAAATGTTTCTGATGGAATAGGTTCATTTGTATAACTGATCAAACTACCATTTCTATTGGAAAATGTTCTATAGGTCAGGCCTAGATATTGAAAGAATTTTCAAAAGTTCCAAGATGGAAAATGTTGGTTAATACAGGTACTCCATGTAAATTTAATCATGGAATGTTATAGATATTTTCATATTAACAGTGCTATTGAAATTTAAAATTTATGTCTTAGTTGAACAACGAAGTTACTATTGTCCTAAAATAGAAAGTTCATACACATAGCACATAGTTACTAATAGCAGGTGTCAGCATTAGATGTTAGAATACATCTAGATATTTTAAATGATTGTACACAACATATATTTCACCAATGCATATGGCATTGTGAAAGTTGTTCAGTCACTAAGCCTGTCCTGCATGAGGCAATGAAATGTGCGGCATACCTCATGTTCAAGAAAGGACTTGAGAGTATGATGGGTCCAGATACAACAAAAATGACTGCCATCACTGGACTTGTGTATAATCTGCAAGCAGATAGGACAATTTGTACTTTCAAGTATCTTCATATACATGTATTGATTTAAATAGAAAGTTTAGCTAGTATCTAAAAGTAAAAAAAAATGTCAAGTAAAAACAAAAAAGCACAGAAAAATATCAAAGTTATCAAATACCAGCATAGCCCCGAACACTTCGGTATAGACTTGAACCACAGAACTATATGTATGAACAATATTTCAGTCTGACTATCAAAATATAAGTGGTAGCATTAAAACTTCCTAAGTTTTTCTGAGCTTGGCAAGAACCTATTTCATCAGAAACACTTTCCATCATGGCACAGAATATTTGCCAGGGCAGACTGGAATTCATGTAATGTGTAATAACCAACAAATGATTAGTACAATGAATCAGATCCCTTAAGGAAAATTGAAGATGTCTATAGTAGAATACATTACCTTTATAGTCAGCCAGGGACTCTGCTCTTTCCCTATAGACTACTATAAATGATAATAAATATTTCTGTACTGTTAAGTAGCTGTTGCTCAAACACTTTTTAGCTCACCAAAATTGTGTTCAATATTCATTAAAAAAAATCAAAGACTTTAAAATTGTCCTAGTATCATTGTTTTGCTAAGTTTGCTCAAAACTGTCTGGACAAACAAAAACATCAAGAATTGTATCAGGTGGCACCAAATTGCATAACATGTGACCTATTCCTGTACCAAAAAAGAAACCTCATCTGTTTTGAAAAGTGTAAAATTATATCAATAAAAAAAAAAAATCATATTGACTTCAAAACTGATCCTTTTGGGCTGACTATTTACCCAAAGACATCACCAGACTTCCTAAAGACGTCTGAAAAGGCCAAGATATTGTTACAGATGTACAGATGTCAAATTAGAAACATTTTATTAAAAATATGTCTGGAAGAAAGAACTGGAAAACATGTATGTATCTTTATTCAAGGAAGGTATCTGAGGTGGATTTAATTTAATCATTGCATCTAGTATTTTCATGAAATTGTGTCTCAATATCTCATTAAAATACATTACCTGCTTCCAAAATGTAAACAAAAAAAATTAATTCTTTGCAGCACCTTTAATGCCTCGCATCAGTTTTTAGCTTGACTATTCGGAGAATATGGAGAGCAATTACAGTCACTTGTGCGTCGGCGTCGGCGTTGCTTCTTTGGTTAAAGTTTTGCCTGCTAAGTACTATCATGCACATATCTCAGTAACCACTTATGATATTGACTTGAAACTTTGTTCATGTCTTTAGGGTTGTCATACAATCAAGTCAGGTAACTCTTGTATAAATTTAGTACAAATTATGGCCCTTGTTTGACTTTGAAAATTTGGTTAAAGTTTTGCCTGCTAGGTACTATCATGCACATATTTCAGTAACCACTTATGATATTGACTTGAAACTTTGTTAATGTCTCTAGGGCTGTCACACAGTCAAGTCAGATAACTCTTGTATAAATTTGATACAAATTATGGCCCTTGTTTGACTTTGAAAATTTGGTTAGGTACTATCATGCACATATCTCAGTAACCATTTATGATATTAACTTGAAACTTTGTTGATGTGTTAAGGGATGTCATTTTGACTTTTTTTATGATTCAACTTTCCTAGTTTATACTTAATAGTTAGCAGAATTTTGTTTTGCTATTATACTGATAAAAGTTTTGTTTTATTAGCAAACACCCACAATAGTCGAGCTTGCTGTCTTATGGACAGCTCTTGCTTTTTTTCGTGTTGTCCTCTTTGTTTACAGTCTAGCCATTTGTCTCGCAATGTGTTTCCATGTGTCAGCTTTTTTGTAGCATTACATACTATGTCACCACTAGGTAAAGTTCCTTTTTATATGCATTAACCTATACATATTTCACAATTATGCACCAATCGATTTTCAGTGTTTGATAAGTAACATCATAATGATGGGGACAGGTTAAGAAATCTTATAATGAGCTTTCAGTAATCTAGCTTAGAATCTAACAAATACCTAATCAAATTTATTTATACAAAGGGGATTCAAAAGTTCTGATATGGACATCAAAACATTTTTAGTTTTAACTTGTTCTTCTTGAAATTTTGTCAAAATGAAGCGTTAGACATCTTACACCAATAGATATTTGAAAAATGAAATTATTGTACAATGTTTGTACTTTATCATCTTCATAGTAACAAAAGGAATGACTTGAGAGCACAACCCAACAATGTTGAATATTGTTGCTATCTTTATGTGGTTACATTTAAAAGAATCTCACCAAAAATAATCTGACCAGTAATTAATTGAAACACCTACTAACTGCAATTATGTTAATGAATTAATTTATGACATCATTTAACGGTATGACATCATGTATCACAGGCTATGCCAGCAACCATACTGAAAGAAAAAAGAAACACAGGGTAACAAAAATGCTGTATTCTTTTTATCCTTAAGTATACAGATTCCACTATTTTTATTGAATTGTTACTAAGTCTTGTTTCAATTATGGTATGGCTAACAGAAGTTCAAATGGATCATAAACTGAAGATGTTTTGGAAATTTGCTCATGAAAAATAGATCTTTATACTATTTTAGATAATACTTTCCTTCAAATCACCAGGAATGCTTTCTTCTTTTAGAATAGTATTCTTACATCAATTAATCATCTCAAGTCTGACTTACTTTGATGTTGTATTGACACAGCCTATTGCTGTGTCTACTCTAATATTGTCTTGAACCTTCACACAAACAAGGTAAAGACCATTTAAATTGGTTCCTTATATCCAGAGTTGGTTATATCCCTACATCATTATTATATGAAATAAAGAAAGAAAAAAACTCGGGCAGAGAAAACTTGTTCCTTATATCCAGAATTTCACTATATTGGGAGTCTTAATAAACAGGAGGTGTTTACCATATGATGCAATAATGATAAGTTGTATAATATGTATATTATAAAATTGTATATTGCAGATCATCATCAACCTAAAGTTGTACAAACCAAAAATGTGAATTGAAATGTAATGTCAGAAGAAAGGCGAATAGATGTGTACTTTTTTGTAACTAAACAGTCTAGCTTTTTTCACATATAGCAACATTTTTGGTGAATGAGTTAATTTTTTGCTATTTTCAGTTTTACAAAATTTATTAACAAATATTTTTATCCCGCTCCAAAGGCGGAGGAATAATGTTTTGGCGTTGTCCGTCTGTACGTCCTTCCAGAGTCATAACTCAAAAACCAATGGAAAGAATTTCATGAAACATAGAATAAGAGTATAATAGCATAATGGCACAGCGCACACACATCATTCGTCAAGATTAGTATCTACAGAGTTATGGCTCTTTAATTGTTCTTTCCTTCTATATTCAATATAAAAACATTAAAATTCTATTCTCTGAATTTCAAACAGGTTATCAAATTAAATTGTAATTGGCTCAAATAATTTAATGATCACTCTTTCTAATATCCTCCCCCTACACATTTTTGCCTCAATTGTCACGAAACTTGGTCAGGATGTTTGTTCAAGTAATTACTCGGATGAGTTTAAATATGGGTCATCTCGGATGAAAAACTAGGTCACATGACCCAAAAATAGAAAAATCTTGTTAAGGCTCTAGAGGCTACTGTTTCAGTCCAAATATCCTGGCAATTTGTCAGAAAGGTTGTTGGTTGATTTCTAGCTCAAGTTTTAATATGGGTCACCTGGTGTCAAAAACTAGGTCACACAGCCCAAATATGGAAAAACCTTGTTAGCACTCTAGAGGTAACTATCCTGAAAATTTGTCAGAAAGGTTGTTAAGATGATTTCTAGCTCAAGTTTCAATATGGGTCATCTGGGGTCAAAAACTAGGTCACACAGCCTGAATATGGAAAAACCTTGTTAACACTTTCAGCCCTAATATCCTGGAAATATGTCAGCAAGATTGTTTCGATGATTTCTAGCTCAAGTTCAAATATGGGTCATCTGGGGTCAAAAACTAGGTCACAGAGCCCAAATGTGGAAAAACCTTGTTAACACTCTAGAGGTTACATTTTCAGCCCAAATATCCTGGAAATTTGTCAGAAAGGTTGTTTTGATGATTTCTAGCTCAAGTTTCAATATGGGTCATCTGGGGTCAAAAACTAGGTCACAGAGCCCAAATATGGGAAAGCCTTGTTAATTCTCTAGAGGTAACTTTTTAAGCCCAAATATCCTGGAAATTTGTCAGAAAGGTTGTTTCTATGATTTCTAGCTCAAGTTCAAATATGGGTCATCTGGGGTCAAAAACTAGGTCACAGAGCCCAAATTTAAAAGCAGTTGTACTCGGGTGAGCGATAAAGGGCCATCATGGCCCTCCTGTTTTAGAAATGAGGTCCCTTAAGGGGGTGTAGTGCTGTTCTGAAATACTTTATTGATGTTTGTTTTTGGAAACTAATACATGTTAGTACTGATTTAATTAAACTGATAAGAATTAAGTTCTGTATACAGTGAAATGCTGAAAAAAGTGATGAGGCCCCAGTGGGGTGGTGACATTTCAAAACTGCTTCTTTTTTCCGAAAAGGCTTATCAGAATATTATTTAATTGGCACAAATCATCAACTTTGTATTCTCTAACAACAGAAAATTTAGAAACTGGATTTTTATAGACAATGAGGCCCTTCAGGGGATGTAGTACTTTTGTTATATAATTATTCTATATAGAAGCTTAAAAAAGGTCAATTACTAAGACCAAATCAATTTTTTTTTAAATCTGGAATTCTAAACAGAAAGTCTTCGGTCGATCTTTCTTATTCTGCAGAACAGTATGGAAAATCTTGATTTAATCAGGGATCTTATAAATATAATAAATCCTGATTTAATATACAGTATAGGATAAATCTGAAAAACTAAACACCAGAAATATAAAGTATGATAAGTTCTTTGTGAGATTTTTCCTAAAACCTGAAAATCTGC
Organism: Saxidomus purpurata; assembly: GCA_022818135.1. Lineage (NCBI taxonomy): Eukaryota > Metazoa > Mollusca > Bivalvia > Venerida > Veneridae > Saxidomus > Saxidomus purpurata. Next base: position 20,074,351 of record JAFMSR010000012.1, on the reverse strand, counting down.
ATTCAAATAATTGTGGGTGAAGCTGGACACAGTGAGAAAGTTTAATTGATTGCCTTTTTAGCTTGACATTTCTAAGAAAAGGGGAGCCATCTTACTCGCGCCGCTGTCGGTGTTGGCGTTGGTGTCACACCTTGGTTAAGCACACCCCACTTCATTTCAAAGCCATTATAGATATTGCATTGAAACTTATCATCGCTATATTTAATACGTGGTGAGTAAAAGATGCATGGAGACTTAAGCACTAGATCGAACATATGCGTCTCTCTTCATTATAAAATTGAGGTACTTCTGAGATGAAAACTGTAGACACAGTCAATTTTTTTGGAAAAGCAAGAGTTGTCGTTTGTAATTGAGTTGTCGTTCGTTTCATAGAGGGCGCAATCTAATCTACGCTGATAGAAATAGAAAAAAGCGCTTTTCAGGTTTCAGTCGCAATCTACGCCGAGAAAAATGGATATATGATTGCTTTTTCCACTTACTCAGCCTTTTACATTATAGACACGAAGTGCAGTCGACTGAATATTCTTTGATGGCCTTTTTAAATATATATGATATTGTTTTAGCTAATTTTTTCCCAATTTTAACAAGTCTGTCTCCGTGGTGTAATGGATAAAGCCGATAGCTCAAACACTTTTGTGTACGTGTACTTTTACGAATCCACGAGTTCGAATCCCATCAACACCCAATTTTTTTTTTTAATTTTTTTCTGCTGTTTTAATAATCATTTTTAGCTTTTTAACCATTTAAGAATATTTTACGGTAGATAATCATAAAAATCTTTATTCATGTCAAATTAATAAGGATAATGGTAATGAAAAATTGAGACATACCAGGAACGGTCTATAGAGCATTCCTGGACATACTGTATACATATTATTTGATAACAGTAAAGTTTCGATACTACTGGTCAGTCAGTAGATGTGGTGACGTGTCAGGTTTTGCTTGTTCAACCAGAATTGGTTCCCTCGAGTTCTTTTGGGGCCATGCCTCAATATCAACCATCACCAATTTCCAAAATATTTACATGGGCTTATTGTTTGTTGGCCCACTGTGATACTTTGTATCACAGTTTTTCTTGTACTTATTTACCATCATTACCTCCATCCACAGACAAGAGTAATTAACTCTGTAAAGGTTTATATCAGAATACGGGTTTTTCACAGACTTATCGTTTTTGCGTACTCTTCAGCGTTAAAGAGCACAAACGGTTATGGGGGCAGATTCGGCCCGATAACAGAAGCGTATAACTATTTTGATGTATCATGAATGAATGAATAATCCTATGATTAGAGTGTATTTTGCTAAATAATTAACTTATTTCTACTATAAATTTTATCCTTACTTAATATATTTTTGTAACTTTAATTGTAGAAAATGATGAAATTATAATATGGAGAAAAGAAAAGAATCGTCGGCGAAGGCTTCATTTACAATTTCTTGAATGTGCATAATTAATGATTACAGAAATAAATAAAACTGTACCTTCAGCGTTTCAACAAAGTATTAGTAATGTATTTCTTAATATTAAGTTAAGTAAATTCGTACTTATATTAGAATTTAAAAAAAAGCAAAATACTTGGTAAGGGAGTTTCTTTCCTCAAACAGAAACACTTCTACAGCGGATTTTGTTTATCAACTATTAATATATACGGTTAACTGTAAATTACGTTAATTTATTATCTAAACAAAAGAATAAAGAAGTTATGAAATAAATTTCAATAAAACGTTCTAAAAAAATGTCAAAAAGAACTTGAAAACGGAAGCAAATAATGATAAATAGTAATGGCAAGTACAACATGAGAGTTTTTTCCGTAACTCAACTTCTTCGGACACGGACCTATACTAACTTACTACAGCTTAATAACACATCAATCATGACTTTAAAATAATCTACTAATGATTATTTTACGATGTCAGCAACATATTCTAAAGAAAGCAAATTAATATAAATAGTTAGAAAAACGGACCCGTGTACATCGGCGAGTGTACATAGTTCCGCAATCAGTTTGAAAACAGATGATGAAAAAACGGGTGAAAAAAGTTTTATAATGAAAATTGGAAAGTGTTGCCATAATATTGAGAGGTAAATGAAAAGAGAGAAAATGCTTTAAAAATACTAACATACTTCTATAACTTGCAGTATATAAACAGGTGTACGGGAGGTTTTTATTCATTTATTCTTCTACTTTTCCGGGTATAAGAATATATTAATCATTAAGAATATCATTTCAAAACGCTGCTGTTGCTTGTACACAAAATGATCTTTTTTAAGAAACACGAAAATAATTCTCATAGCTTTAAAAGTGTTGTTATAGGATCAAATAATGGTATTCATATGAAGATACAAAAAAAAAAATGAAAAACGCAACCTGGTCGCTTTCTTTCTTCTGACATGATTAATAATGTATAGATCTGTAAAAATATAAAATGAATTTCAAGAATGGAAAGTTTACTTTTAGATACATGGAAATATTGTACCATTATTTTCATAGTTATTGTCTCTGTTCCTCTATTACTGTGCCACAAACTGCCTGTCAGTGCTTTGTTTCAGTAATAAGTCAAACACATGGCATTTTTAGCTCGACTATTCGGAGAATATGGTGAGCTATTACAGTCACTTGTGCGTCGGCGTCGGCGTCGGCGTTGCTTCTTTGGTTAAAGTTTTGCCTGCTAAGTACTATCATGCACATATCTCAGTAACCACTTATGATATTGACTTCAATCTTCATTAATGTCTCTAGGGGTGTCACACAGTCAAGTCAGATAACTCTTGTATAAATTTAGTACAAATTATGGCCCTTGTTTGACTTTGAAAATTTGGTTAAAGTTTTGCCTGCTAGGTACTATCATGCACATATTTCAGTAACCACTTATGATATTGACTTCAATCTTCATTAATGTCTCTAGGGGTGTCACACAGTCAAGTCAGATAACTCTTGTATAAATTTAGTACAAATTATGGCCCTTGTTTGACTTTGAAAATTTTGTTAAAGTTTTGTCTGCTAGGTACTAAATTTGGTTAAAGTTTTGCCTGTTAGGTACTATCATGCACATATCTCAGTAACCACTTATGATATTGACTTGAACTTTGTTAATGTCTTAAGGGGTGTCACACAGTCAAGTCAGATAACTCTTGTATAAATTTGATACAAATTATGGCCCTTGTTTGACTTTGAAAATCTGGTTAAAATTTTTCCTGCTAGGTACTATCATGCACATATCTCTGTAACCACTTATGATATTGACTTGAAACTTTGTTAATGTCTTTCCGGGTGTCACACAGACAAGACAGATAACTCTTGTTTAAATTTAGCGCAAATTATGGCCCTTGTTTGACTTTGAAAATCTGGTTAAAGTTTTGCATGCAAGGTACTATCATGCACATATCCCAGTAACCACTTATGGTAATTATATCAAACTTGGCAATAGTGTTCAGGGGTACATTTTGTATCAAACAATTAATTTACCAAAAATTAAGTATATAGTGATAGATTTTGACTTTTTTATGATTCAACTTTCCTAGTCTATACTTAATAATTAGCAGAATTTTGTTTTGCTATTATACTGATAAAAGTTTTGTTTTATTAGCAAACACCCACAATAGTCAAGCTTGCTGTCTTATGGACAGCTCTTGTTGTTACAATAATGGCTTGTAACTGCCTTTTAAGATACTCGTCAGTCATTGGTTATTACTCAATCTGTGCTTAAGGAACTCCTGAATTCTGTAATAAGAGTAGTCAAGTAAATTACTGTAGACATACAGAATGTGGTTTGCTATATTTGGAAATACACATTGAACTATAGCCATTCAACATTTTAGTGCCAATAATATTGACGGAATTTGGAATATATACATTGTAGCTTGTACATATGTACCCAATTGAACATGAAAACATATTTTTAAGTTCGGCCAAGAATAACTATCATTTAAGGGCTTTGTGTATGTAACTTCGTCACTAAAATTAAACAAAACTTACAATTTAACATTAACTGTCTTTACGTTTTTCACTCTTGGACTCACTCTTGTATCAGAAACGGAATTTCATACGATAGTTGACTTACGATACTGAATAACAGTGTAATTACCCAGACATGCGTAAATTGCTAGAGTCTTCTTACTTCAGCGTTCGTACGCTACTATTCTTTTGAAATACCCCACACTTGATTTAATTAATTTCAACATTATATCTTATTTTAACTAAAAGTTTAACATCGTCATACAATTTAAAAGATATTTAGACAGAAAACAAAAAAAGACCGCTGTGCATGCAGTTTTATTTTAGTTAACATGGACCATATGTGTATTCAGGTCCGTGCAGTTAATTATTAATCCTGTATATTAAAACTATTAATCGTTGCAGAGATTATTAATTTTTTTAAAATCATATCCCCATTTTGAGAAAAAAGGCAGACATTAAAAAGGTTTCAGTAAAATATATTTAAAACTGTTACCGTACCATTTTATGAAAGAAAATAACCGTCGAGTAGATGTGTCTGTCGTTAACTACTTTCATTGATCATTCTAAATAATAGCTTTAAATATATTTGAATGATTAAAAGAATAATATATTATTAAACATCTGTAAATGGCTTAAAACAATCTCGTTAAAGTGTTTTATAAAACAAATATAAATGATAGATCAATATATCAGTATGCATCGCTTATGCAGTGGCGTGTAACTGCCCCCTCAGTTGCTAATACGGTCAATATTCTTTGATGTCGCGCATGCGCAGACGTCTGTGAAAAACACGTATTATGCCCCTTTTTTGACTTAGAAAATACATTGAATATGGGTAAAATCCACTTATTGACTTAACCCCTTGAGATATTGCTTTGAAACATGGAATACTTGTTTGCATCATTACCCCCATGATCTGTAGGCAAGAGAAGGTAACTCTGTCAAGGATTTAAAAACAAATTAAGGCCCTTTATCAACTTAGAATCTCGGTTAAAGTTATATTACCCTTCAAAATGGTGACATTGGTTTACAGTTAAGGATGATGCTCAAAACACAGTGGATGCTTTAAAAACATATCAAAAATAAGTTGAACCAGTTTATTTCTGTTATTGACAAATGAAAATTAAGACGTACATGTACAAAATCGAAATGGTGGATTTTTAGCTTGACTATTCAAAGGATAAGGAGGCTATTTCGGCGTTGGCGTCTGCATTGGTTATCGTTTTTTTATAACGTCCAATATCTTGATTACTATCAAAGGTATTGACTTGAAACTCAATCCTTGTTTTTACCCATCAACAGCTACACCGGAGCAAAAACTCCCCATAATTCTGTTTTGATTTTTGACAGAATTATGCCCCTTTTTAACTGAGAATTTTGCGTTAAAGACTTTAATGAAGTCTGATATCTTGAATACTATCAAAGAGTTTGACTTGAAACTTAAAATGTGTGTTTGCTATCAACATCTACCCTAAAGGAAATAATATCCATAACTTAATTTAATGAAGTCTAATATCTTGCAAACTATCAAACGTATCGACTTGAAACTTAAAATGTATGTTAACTATCAATATCTACACAAGAGGAAATAATATCCATAGTTCTGTTTTGATTTTTGACAGATTTATGCCCCTTTTTAACTTAGAGTTTCTGGTTAAAGAATTTAATGAAGTGTAATATCTTGAATACTATCAAAAGTATAGACTTGAAACTTAAAATGTGGTTTGCTATCAACATCTACACCAGGGGAAATAATATCCATAACTCTGTTTTGATTTTTGACAGATTTATGCCCCTTTTTAACTTATAATTTCTGGTTAAAGAATTTAATGAAGTCTAATATCTTGAATACTATCAAAAGTATAGACTTGAAACTCAAAATATGTTTTTATCACCAACATCTACACCGGACTAAATAATATCAATGACTTTGTGTTGTTTTTTGACAGATTTAATATTGCAAAATTTCAAGAAAATCAACTTGAAACTTAAAAAGTTATTATGTATGTATTAGAATTTTATAAACTTCTTCATATAAAAATTGGATTAGATAGTTATTAGATATTAAGCAAGATATTATTGAAAGCTAATTATAAGATTTTTACTATCACAACATTGTGATGTAAGCTCCTTATCAAACACAGAAAATCAAATTGGTGAATAATTATGAAATATGTATAAATTAATAAATATAAAACAGAGCTTTACCTGCTTGTGACATAGCATGTGGCGTTACAAAAAGGTGACTCATGGAAACATCTTGACTGTACTATACAAAGAACAACAACAAAAGACTTGATGTGAGGCATAAAAAATTCACTTTTTTGTTAATAAATTGTGCGTTTTCATAAGTATATGAAAATGCTAGATGCAACAATTAGATTACTTTAGGGTTGGGAGGTGGTAGAGTGTTCAATGCTCTGGACTACCAGTCTGAAGGCCCCTTGTTCAAATCCTGGCCTTTGCACTGGAAATTTCAGAAAAGCTTTTCAGTGTTTCTTTCCCATATAGAGATGAACTGGTTAGAAACCCAGAGATATTCTCCATTGTATGGGTGCTATACACCAAGCATGTAACAGAACCAAGGGGTCTACTTGTATAGCTAAGCTCTAGTACCAGGATTCTATTGTATCTGTATCTGCTTCTTCAACCGGCACCTGTCCGGGGTCTCGACAGTTTCTCGAGGAGAAATCCTAGGTTCAACTAGGACTATAAACAATAAAATGAAAAATATATACATGTTCTCTAATTCTTTTCAACACATACTTTTAGTAAAATGTTCCTGATTTGACACCTCAAGATTAAAAACTGTACATTTATAACAATATTTTGGCTTTTTTTGGTGTCTTTGGGAAATCTCCTGGTGTCTTTGGGTAAGCGGTCGGCAAGGAAGGATCAATTTTGATGTCAATATATTTTCTTTTTGTTGGTGTGATTTTACACTTTTCAAAGCAAATGTTGTTATTTTTGGTTTAGGAATAGGTGACATGTTACGCAATTTGATGCCATCTAATACATTTCTTGATGTTTCAGTTTGAATTGACTTAATCCTTCACTTCTCTTCTGAGGTGTAATTGTCCCAGACTAAGTCATTTATTATAAATATTCCAGACATATGTCATCTGCAAAGTTACTTAAAGGATTTGATTCATTGTAATCATCTTTCATCTTTATGTTATTTACACATTACATGAATTCATGTGTGTCCTGGCAAATATTCTGTGTCTAGATGGAAAATGTTTCTGATGGAATAGGTTCATCTGTATAACTGATCAAACTACCATTTCTATTGGAAAATATTCTACACAGTGGTTGAAATACAATGTAGTTCAGGCCTAGCTATTGAAAGAATTTTCAAAAGTTCCAAGATGGAAAATGTTGGTTAATACAGGTACACCACGTAAATTTAATCCTGGAACGTTATAGATATTTTCATTTTAACAGTGCTATTGAAATTTAAAATTTTTGTCTTTTAGATGAACAACGAAGTTACTCTTGTCCTAAAATAGAAAGTTCATACATATAGCACATAGTTACTCATAGCAGGTGTCGGCATTGGATGTTAGAATACATCTAGATATTTTAGACGTTTGCACACAACATATATTTCACCAATGCATATGGCTGTGAAAATCACTAAGCCTGTCCTGCATGAGGCAATGAAATGTGCGGCATACCTCATGTTCAAGAAAGGACTTGGGAGTATGATGGGTCCAGATGCAACAAAAATGACTGCCATCACTGGACTTGTGTATAATCTGCAAGCAGATAGGACAATTTGTACTTTCAAGTATCTTCATATACATGTATTGATTTAAATAGAATGTTTAGCTAGTATCTAAAAGTAAAAAAAATGTCAAGTAAAAACAAAAAAGCACAGAAAAATATCAAAGTTATCAAATACCAGCATAGCCCCGAACACTTCGGTATAGACTTGAACCACAGAACTATATGTATGAACAATATTTCAGTCTATCAAAATATAAGTGGTAGCATTAAAACTTCCTAAGTTTTTCTGAGCTTGGCAAGAACCTATTTCATCAGAAACACTTTCCATCATAGCACAGAATATTTGCCAGAGCAGACTGGAATTCATGTAATGTGTAATAACCAACAAATGATTAGTACAATGAATCAGATCCCTTAAGGAAAATGGAAGATGTCTATAGTAGAATACATTACCTTTATAGTCAGCCAGGGACTCTGCTCTTTCCCTATAGACTACTATAAATGATAATAAATATTTCTGTACTGTTAAGTAGCTGTTGCTCAAACACTTTTTAGCTCACCAAAATTGTGTTCAATATTCATTAAAAAAATCAGACTTTAAAATTGTCCTAGTATCATTGTTTTGCTAAGTTTGCTCAAAACTGTCTGGACATACAGAAACATCAAGAATTGTATTAGGTGGCACTAAATTGTGTAAAATGTTACCTATTCCTGTACCAAAAAAACCAAGATCTGTTTTGAAAAGTGTAAAATTATATCAATAAAAAAATAAATCATATTGACTTCAAAACTGATCCTTTTGGGCCAACTATTTACCCAAAGACATCACCAGACTTCCTAAAGACGTCTGAAAAGGCCAAGATATTGTTACAGATGTACAGCTTTTAATATTTCGATGTCAAATTAGAAACATTTTATTAAAAATATGTCTGGAAGAAAGAACTGGAGAACATGTCTGTATCTTTATTCAAGGAAGGTATCTGAGGTGGATAAGAAATTTAATCATTGCATCTAGTATTTTCATGAAATTGGGTCTCAATATCTCATTAAAATACATTACCTGCTTCCAAAATGTAAACAAAAATTAATTCTTGCAGCACCTTTAATGCCTCGCATCAATTTTTTTTTTTGTGTTGTCTTCTTTGTTTACAGTCTAGCCATTCATTTCCAATTGTTTCCATGTGTCAACTTTTTTGTAGCATCACATACTATGTCACCACTAGGTAAAGCTCCTTTTTATATGCATTAACCTATACATATTTCACATTTTATATGCACCAGTAAATTTTTCTTTTTTGTTAGCAGACGTTGCACCGGTACTCGAAAAGGAAAGTATTCAAACTGGGGACCTCTGGATTGGTAGTCCAGACCGTTTACCACCCAACTACCGCAACTAGACTACATAACCTCTGCATTTTAAACCAGTTTATCTGTAGATAGGTGGGAAAAAGGCGGATCAGTGGTAACAGACTTGACCAACGTAATCTAGAGATCAAGGGCTCAATCCTCAGCTCCTCAACTAACATAACTAACGGTTTTACGGATAAGACCTACAAACTGAGGTCACATGTATCTGTTCTGTACACTGAGCCTGTTAAAAAACCAGGGGCTTCTCTAGAATTGGACACATATTGCACTATCCACAGAAAGCTAAATACCTAAAACTCTTCTGGGGCCAGTGTTTTTTGATTTGTCGTTATTCGAACCCGCCACCCCTATTTTTTCGTATTTTCAAAATTTTAAAATTGCGAAATTAGAGGTCCGTTTATGCAAATGATAATATCAAGAAGCTGCATTCGTCTTGTGAATTTTTTCAGACCGATTTTGGACCGAAATTCAGCCCCATTCCCCTCCTAACATGATGTATATTTCCCCCATTTTTGACAAAAAATCCCCTCAAAATGAATGCTGACAAAAGTTTTTGATTAAATTAATCAAATGCTTGCCAAAACTGTTATAAAATGTAAGTTTCCATCAATAAAAACGTTTCATAATCACTTCTTGCAATTATTTGATACCTTACAATTGAAATAGTCAGCCGAAAATCACCGATTTTTCGTTTGTCATCTATTTTCGAGGTATACTATTCGACGGTCTCCGGTCGCCGGTCTCTGACGGTCTCCGGTCTTCAAAGACTGGCCGAGACCGGAGACCGTCTAGTGAGACCGTCGTTTAGTATATTGATTTATCGGCTCTATAAAAAATGCAAGACCGTTAATATCTATCAATTAAATTTTAAGACCTGATCATTTAAAAAGGCTTTTCAGATTTCCCTCAAAAGAAATGTTATTACAGATTTTTTTTTAAGACTTGATTCTGTCGAACTATTTTTGTATTATTTGATTTAGCAAGGTTATTATTCCTTAAAAATAATTTATATTCATTGATTACAGGCAAATAATATTTTCTATATTCTGTGGAAAATAATCACCGTTTCTTTTTTAATTGTCTCTATTCCTAATCGGTGATATAAATCTGAATATATGTGTGTGTTGGTGAAGGTTTCATACAAGGAAAAACAAATAATCTTTGAAATAGTTCAATATCTTTCGAATCCTTGGGAAAAGTGTATTATCCGGTCGTCCTATATACCAAGTAAAGAATATATTGGAAAATACGGCCGTACCCTTTATTTTATTTTCATGATTTTCTAAATATTTAGTATCAAATGAAATCTGAAGTTATGAACTTTATGAATATGTTAATAAATGATTTTAAAAGCAAAACCTTGAAAGAAACTCATATTCAATATCAGTCAAAATTTCGGGCATTTTTATGAATGAAAACCACGGCCGTACCTATTAGTTTTTAAAATACGTAATAAAACATATTGAATTTGGTATCAAATGAAAGTATACACTCTGCAGTTCATAAACATGGTAAATATGTAAAATTCATTCAAAAAACTAAAAAGTTACAGGTGTACAAACTTTGATACGTTTTGCAATTAAAAATGTCTCTGTGTTTGCAGTTGCAAAATACGACCGTGCATGTTAATTTCCTGAATTCTTTATAAAACAATAGTATTTTGCTATCATTTGAAAGTTTCTTATTTGCAGTTTCCAAAAATATCAATCTTTTGACAATTGAAAGAGTGAAACGGAAATTACAGGCCTTCAAATATTGGTTATTATTGTGTAATTTTCAAATTTAAATAAGGGCCTAGTCTACTTTTAGTATTGCAAAAAAGCAATGCCACTTATTTTTTAACAATTCAATGAAACATAGCACGCAGAAAGTGTGGACAGTATGTACTAATGAGATTTTGAATGATATTTAAAGTAGTGTATTTATTTCTAAAAAATGTTGTTTAAATGTGATTAAATTATTGGCGAAGAATACAACTTATTCATATTATTTTTTGTACCAGACAAATAAGGCATATATGTTGAGAAACAGAATGATTTGTCATGCAAAAATATCTTTATGTTCAATATTTTTCTAGTTCACGAAAATACACCTGAATACTTGTATCAATTATATAAAAAAAAACATATTTTAACACCTTTTATGATGGTGTTTACTTAAACAGCACGCATTTTCTCATTGATTGGATTATCACACCCTCCATCATGATAATATGTGCACATTGTACTGATTGTAAGTAATTAGTTAGATAAGTTAAATGACAACTTCAATGGTATGTTTTAAGAAGTTGTTTAATGAATTTGAAATTATACTCTTTTTTTAACTTTTTTTAAAAAATAGTTCAGTTGTGAAAAATCAAGTCTTACTAAATCACTCCGTATTTCATTATTAGATATATACCAATCTGCAAATAATTTATTTTCAAGTCCCAAATCAGGAAAACTTGTATGTTTTGAGAAAAAAGAACGCTTTTACCTAAATTGATTGCAGCTAGAATAGCGAACTTAGTAAAATCACGGACATATATACATAGGTCCGTTATAAAATGTATAATGTTTAAGTTTAATTGTCAAATAACACATTTTCTAAATCTAAGATAGACATTGAGGCGCAAAACAATTAAGTTTGATGAAATAATACAATATGGCATAGAATATCCAAAATAAGAACCAACCTAAATGTACATATACTATCAATAAAAGTATCATTTACAATGATATATATTGCTTAAAGTAATATAAATCACTTAAATCACAACATGAGTTCAATTAAAACGAAATAACCTGACCATTCACACTTATGCATACTTTATAATGTTTATACATACTTTTTTTAGCAATGTTTCGCGAGAGTAAAATATAAAACTATAATACAAGCAGATCTACGTTTGTTGCATTAAACAAATGAAATTACAAATAAATAACCTAAAGAAAAACTAAGTTTTTATGATAAGAATAAGTGGAGCAAATTAGTCACTCGTGTATTAAACAGACGTACGTGTTAACTGAAGCACGTGTTTGTATATTAAAGAACTACTGTTTATTAACAGTCAACACCTAAGTCTTTGACACTTGCATAGTGATAAACAATAACATTATTGAAGTCAGACTTTTAATGTTTT
>JAFMSR010000012.1:20058165-20061674 GCA_022818135.1 Saxidomus purpurata | reverse complement strand
TCTTTCAAGTCTAAACACGTCATGTCTTGACTTGATATTAATCAGACGAGAAACTGCAATGTTCCTGCAACAAAACATGAGTGTGAACCTAAATATGTGTACACAGATTAATATAATTTGGTACAAACCTGGCATGTTAAGACATGTGTCATGGCCAGTTGGACTTCCTTTTGGTGCTCTGGTTTGTAAACCCCAGACAGCTCAATCAATTTCCCTTCAATATAGGTGTCCTCAGCCATTTTTCTACGTACAACCAACTTCCCTTCCTGCCTACAATTAACAGGAGACACCTGTTAACATAAAATATTATGGTTTGCATGAATTCACTAAGAGAATGACATAAACATTGTGATAATGTTGCAGTTGAGTATTGTATTATTCCAATCTGTTTTAATTTCTAAAATTGTTCAATCCTTATTTGGATGTTATCAATTGCAAAATGAACTAGACCTAACAGTAAATGTGATTAATACCCCTAAAAGACTGCTTTATAAACTCAGGAAGTTGGTAGTAACAGAATACCTTGCAAAAAAAACTAAAATAGAGATATTGTTCTTGGCAATAACTCTGTAATTAGTCAAGATATAGTTATGGTTCTTGTACACTGCACTTCCTCTCATTGTGCTGGACCATTGTATGGAGTTGTATTGAATTCCAAACAGTAGTTTTCAAGTTATGCTCTGAGACAAGGAAAAGTAAAAATAGGCAATAATTCTTTAATTACTAAAGAAAGAGTTAAGGTTCTTGTACACTGCACTTCCTCTCATTGTGCTTGACTATTGTATGAAGTTGTATTGAATTCCAACCAGTATGTTTCAAGTTATGCTCCGGACAAAGAAAGTAACAAAGGGCAATAACTCGGTAATTACTACAGAAAGAGTTATGGTTCCTGTGCACTGCACTTTCTCCCAATGTACTTGACCTTTGTATGAAGTTGTATTGAATTCCAACCAGTACTCTTCAAGTAAATTAGAATATAAATCATCTCCCTGGTTTAATTAATGCAAAAAAGACATTGTATTCATTTGTCTTCAAATGTGGCATTAAATCAAGAGGTTTCTTAAAGTTTTGACCCAGGTGTCATTATATGAACAAACTTGGTAGAGGTTCACTAGGCATTTCTACAGTGAATGATCCTAATAGGTCATCCTGGCACTTTGTGCAAGGTGAGCTAAAAATGTGACAACAATAAAACTAAACGTATTTTATTGCAGCAATGTGGATCCATTTTTCAACTTTTAGCATAGGGATATGACATGAATATGCATTTATGTACAACTTACACTGTGGACAGATTAGATACGGCTAAATTCATCTGATACGGAAAATTTGACACGGGATGTTGTATTTTACTGCACAAATACTAAAGAAAATTCAGATAAACATTAGTAGGTATATAATAAAATCACATATTCCATGTTTCAAAACAAAAATCTATCTTATATACCAGCCCATTTATATGTTATAAGAATTACTATTTAAGTATAAAAACAAATGGAACTGCAAGTTCATTGAAAGTATAAAAAAAATCACATACCGGTACCTTCACAATTTTTACTGTAATGCTAGATCTCTGTGGGGATATCAAAGCATATGACAAGGTTTGCTTTGATCCAGCGGAATGTTCCTCTTCTAGCAGCAAAGGTACAACGATGTCATCTCTTACTTCCACTGGCTTAGAAAATTCAACTGAACTAGACGACACAATCCATAGAGCATCTGGCTTCTTGATGGCATTGGTTACTTTGTAGGTCATGTCCTCTCTGAAAAATGTAAACTTGCGAATCTTGTAACACTTCATAAGGTATGTGTTTTTTTTTTTTTTTTTAATTTATATTTATTTAAATTTTTTTTTTTTTTTTTTTTTTTTTTTTTTTTGTTTTTTTCCTTTTTTTTTTTTTTTTTCATTTTCTTTTTTTTTTTTTTTTTTTTTTTTTTTTTTTTTTTTGTGTGGGGGGGGGGGGGGGGGGTTTTTTTTTATAATATTTTTTTTTTTTTAAAAAAAAAAAAAAAAAAAAATTTTTTATTTTTTTTTTTTTTTTTTTTTTTTTTTTTTTTTTTTTTTTTTTTTTTTTTTTTTTAAAAGAAAATAAATTTTTTTATTGAATTTATTTTTTTTAAAATTTTTTTTTATATTTCATGAAAAAAGATTTTTCTATATATTTATAAAAATTGGCCTATTAGTTTCAGAGGAGATGTCATTTGAATCAAAATGTTGATGGACGACGGACAATCATCAATTAGAGAAGCTCACCCTGACAACAGGTGGTCTATATATAGTTTGTGCTGTTTTGTAGTTATTCTAGCATGAATTACTCACTTTTGGTCGTATAGTTAACTGTTCATTGTTCACTTAAAACCCTTGTCTTGGACAACACAAACAAAAACAGGAACAACTGGTATGGTCACAACTTTTCAGATGAAACAGTCTATCAATACTCCCATTCAACTGTAAAATAACACAAAGACACTGGAAAGTCAATAACTTCACAATTTTACAGACCACACAAAAAGCAGCATATTCAGATAAGATCTGCAGGAACAATACTAGCTTGTTTAACGTTTTTCCTCACGTGAAACATACTTAATCTAACTTTGTGAAGTTTATAAAAGGTTCAAGTGTTTTATAATTTAATTTCTTCTCTGTCTCTTAGTTTTTATTGAATTTCTGGTAGCAGGTTTCAACCCCTGATTGAAACACGATGCACTAATTGGTCTGACAATGCTAAATGCATTCCTAAGCTCTAATATCTCGTCATTCAGCAGAATATCCGTATCTGTACAGTAAAAACACACGTCATCAAAGGACTGTGTAATGCTTGAAAACAAAATGAATTCTCTGACTTAAATAAAATATATTTTCACTTTATGTACAAAGTCTATGTAGGAAAAACCCCAAGTGTGTTTTACTGTTTTTCAACAGGTACTTAAGCTTATAAAACAGTTCATTTTTCAGTGAAGTCTGAGTTAGCACATCACAAACCAGTTTCACCCCCAGTTTCTCATTTCAGTACAGGGAAATGTGAGGTAGGCCTTTCCACAAACCAGTTTTAACACTACTATTAAAGTTACAAAATTTCAGTACAGTGAAGTGTGAGGTTGGCATGCCACAATTCAGTAAAAACCCCAGTTTATATATAAATACCAAATTTCAGAAGTTTGGCATGCCACAAACCAGTTTAAACTTTCCGGAAATTCAACAAATTATGAGGTCTGCATGTCACAAACTGGTTACTGAATTTCAAGCTGCTGGTGCTCTCTTTGCTGAATTTGAGAATGAACTCTTAATAATTTTTAATTACTATACACTTTAAATGATTTTCAATATTATACAATTCAATTTAAGTATACCTGCATAATACTGTGTTACTATAATGGATCCACAATTTAGGCCCTCTCGGATGATGACTGTATCCTGATGGTCACCGCCAGGAAAAAGACATTCCCCACAGGAATATAGCAGTTCATCCTGCAACAGTTCAAGGCCCCTCATCTGTTGGGATGTCAGA
>JAFMSR010000012.1:20050665-20053165 GCA_022818135.1 Saxidomus purpurata | reverse complement strand
TTTTTTTTCCTTTTTTTTCCTCCCCCCCCCCCCCCCCCTCCCCCCCCCTCCCCCCCCCCCCCCCCCCCTCCCCCCCCCCCTCCCCCCCCCCCACACCCACCCCCCTCCCCCCCCCCCCCCCCCCCCCCCCCCCCCCCCCCCCCGCGCGCGCCCCCCCCCCCCCCCCCCCCCCCCCCCCCCCCCCCCCCCCCCGGGCGGGCCCCGGGAAACACCCAGGGCCCCCCCCACCCCACCCCCCCCCACCACAAAAAAAAAAGGGGGGAAGAAAAAAAAACAAAAAAAAAAAAAAAAAAAAAAAAAAAAAAAAAAACAAAAAAATAAAAAACTTTTCCTAGTATATAGTACAAGTCCTGATCACAGGGTCCACTTCTGAACAAATTTGGTAGGGGACAGTTAGACTGTTATACATATAATTGTCAGAGGGGCCTTGCAGTACTGATCAAAAAGATTTTTGAAGTATTTCCTTTCCATTGCTATAGCAACCACAGTTCTCATGGAATATAATTATTTGAGCAACTTTGGTAGATATTCATGCAAGAAAAATCCCTGCCTAGTTTAGTCAACATTGGTTGAACAGTTTCAGAGGAGACATCCAGCAATCATAAAGGCTCACACCGAGTATGATCTCGGGAGAGCTGAAAAGCCCATTGAAAATCAGTTTACATTGTATGAATAAGAGTACAGTTTCTCTTTCTAGATTTTTAAAGTTTCCAGTAATACATAGATCTTGAATGTTGCTGCATGAATTGATCAAATTTTAGCAATCTGGAAGAATCATTGCCTTTAGGTTTCATGATAGAATTACAGCAGATATCACCTGAAAAAGAGGAAGATGGACACAGAACTTACTTGAGGTTCTCTTCTATGATTTTTCATCCAGTTACAGTAACCAACAAACTGATCAAATGGCTTGGGTATTGACAAGCTCCTTCTAGTAAACTTTTCATGAAATGGGTCCAGGCTCCACAGGATGTTTGTAAGGTCACCAGCAACTTTGATTCCAAAGGTTTTCACTTGCTGTGATGTTAATTTTACATTCCATGTTGCCAACAGATCAACAACTGAATGAACATCCTGTCTTTGGCAGTAATTCCTCTATAAAAATGTGTATATAATGACAATGGGACATGTATTTACATGTATTTTGTCTGGTTTTCAAGGCTTTCACTCATCCACAGTATATTTCTCTATATTCAAGGTGTTTTCCAAAAAATTGGATGAAAGTACGAAAAGTTGATCAACCATTTGACAAACACACTAATTTCCAACTTTTCATTGTCTGCATACACTCACTGACAAGGACTATTTATTGTGCGAGTGAAACACTACAGTAACGTCCTTTTTCATTCAAAGTCAAACTTAAAAAACATTTAAACACAATTTCAATGTTCGCAATGTTTTTACACATACTACATTTTTCATGCACTATGTGCAATTCAGTTTTTACCACCAACAATTCCAAGTACATAGTGTTATGTGGTCAATGTTTATTACCACTTAACACTTAAGACAGTGTAAGGCATCTTGTGTGGTATGTCTGGTCCCTACTACTGCCTCACTAATTAGTGGTACTCTAAAGTGTCAATCTTACAACTGTAAAACACTGCCTTTGGAGATGTACAGTCGTCTGTAAACCAAATGAAATAATTGACGGTCTTTGGGATGTTCTATTTCAAGGAATATTTCAAAGTGCTGTATCCAATTTTATACGAGCGATGACCCTATATCGCTCACCTGGCTAGAATATACAATGTCAACAATAAGTAAATTTTGACTACAGGGTCCCGATTTGAATAATCTTGATAGAGGTGCACTATGCAATGCTACATGCTAAATATCTAAGGTCTAGGTCTTGTGGTTTCAAAGATTTTAAAAAGTTTTCCCTAAACAAGCCTATGTGAAATAAACTGACCCCCCTGGTGGTGTCAATTTTGAGCCAGAGGTTCACTAGGCAATGCCACATGCCAAATATCCAAGCTCTTGGCCTCCTGTTCTTGATAAGATTTTAAACGTTGTTTTTTTCCTTTCTGTTGCCATGGCAATCAGAGTATTTTAATATCATTATGGAACTGAATAAATTGAACAAATATGATAGGGATTCATGCAAGAAACATCTCTGCCAAGTTCCATCAACATTGGCCTAGTGGTTTTAGAGATGTAGTTCTAAGGAAAAAGTGAACCAAGGTATGACTGACAGTATAGCTCACCCTGGCACATAAGAGCTAAAAACTCATGATGTTGCAAACCCTGGAAATAAAATAACCCATCTTCAGTTGGCAGTTTTTATTGTGCACTTCTGAGATTAACTTTCAGAATCAGAGCACTACAATTCTGTTCACTTCACTTTCAAAATACCTGCAGACTGAATAAAACAAGAGGGCCAAGATGGTCCTATATCACTCACCTCACTACCATTGGCTATAATACAAGGGGTTTTAATTTAAACAATCTTCATAGAGGTCCACTACACAATGCTATATTCCAAATAGTTATGCTCTGG